>QGSO01000173.1:3926076-3961393 GCA_011037825.1 Carya cathayensis
GGTCATTTTTCTGCACACAAGACAGTTGCAAAAATTTTACAAAGTGGTTTTTATTGGCCTCATTTGTTTAAAGATGCATATAGTTTCTGCAAGACTTGCGAGTCATGTCAGAAATTAGGTGCTGTCACGAAAAGGAACATGATGCCTTTAAAACCCATTTTGGTCATAGAGATTTTTGATTGTTGGGGAATTGATTTTATGGGGCCATTTCCTTCTTCTTTTGGTTATTTGTACATCTTAGTGGCCATTGATTATGTTTCAAAATGGGTCGAAGCCATACCATGTAAAACAAATGACCATAAGGTGGTGCTTAAATTTTTGAAGGAAAATATTTTTGCTAGATTTGGCATGCCTAAGGCCATCATAAGTGATAATGGCACCCATTTTTGCAACAAGCCTTTTGCTGCCCTCTTGCATAAGTATGGCATTCACCACAAAGTTTCTACCCCATATCATCCCCAAACGAATGGCCAAGTTGAACTTGCTAATAGGGAAATCAAGACCATTTTGGAAAAAACTGTGAGTCCGAACCGAAAGGATTGGTCTTTGAAATTAACCGATGCATTATGGGCATACAGGACTGCATATAAAACTGTTTTGGGTATGTCTCCTTATCGGTTAATCTATGGTAAGGCTTGTCACCTCCCTGTTGAGCTTGAACACCGTGCATTTTGGGCCATCAAAAAGTTTAATTTTGATCTTGATCAAGCTGGATCTTTGAGGAAATTACATCTTTGTGAATTAGAGGAACTTCGGAGGGATGCTTATGATAATTCTAAGCTGTCCAAGGAACGTATGAAGTCTTTCCATGATAAGCATATTCAAAGAAAATCATTTGAGCCTAATCAACAGGTTTTACTCTACAATTCTCGACTTCATTTGTTCCCTGGCAAGTTAAGATCCCGATGGAGTGGCCCCTATGTGGTTAAAACAGTTTTCCCTCATGGTGCTATTGAAGTTGTCAATCCTCAAAATGGAAATGCTTTTAAGGTTAATGGTCAAAGGCTCAAGCCTTTTATTTCTAACTTTGCACCTGAGGAATCTACTCTACATTTGCTTGATCCTAATTGATGGTTCTTGATTTATCCTGTTCTTTTCATTGTTTTCTTTTGTTTTTTTCAGTTTTTATTTTTATTTTGATTGCATTCCTTTCATAGCCGTCCAGGTACTTCCTTTTCCTCTTTCCTTCAATTTTTCTTTGAATTTCAGTTCTTCTTTTAGTTGTTTTGCCCCTTAACTGCTCTCTTTGTGTAAATTCCTTCATTTCTCTTGCATCATTGAGGACAATGCTACAATCTAGTTGGGGGGTGGAAGAGAATTTATTTCTCTGTTTGCATGCCTTAGACACATTTTGGTCCATCTTGGGGAGTACTAGTAATGAGTTGAAAGCAGATGAAATTCCCCATATTTTTGAATTTTACGTGCTGGAAAGTTTTCTTGAATTTTACATGCTGGAAAGTGTTAAAAAAAAAAAAAGAAGATTTGTTGAAGTCATGGAACATGTGGAATGTAGTGCAAATATGAGTATATGTCAAAAGAGGGACTTATCCATTTTATTTAGTTGTTAAACCAAGGGAAAGATGTTAAGAGTTTTGCTTAAACACACACAACACATACCCGGAAGGCCTAGAAAGACTACATTGAGTCATTATTGGTTGATTTACACTTCGATTGTTTGAGACTCTAATGAACCATATCCTAATGGCTTAGGAAGAAATCTGAATTAAATGAGAAAAGGGACAAGCCAGGGATCAAAAAAAAAAAAAAAAAAAAAAAAAAACAAAAAAAAAAAAAAAAAAAAAAATTACATTTGTGTACTGGAAAAGGCTGCCTATTACCGGGGTCCTTACAAAAGAAGTAGGCGCCTTTCAAAGTGTAATAGCGTGAAAGCCACCGCTACAATGGTTTTGAATTAGAGTAAGACCATGTGGTTTTCTCAGATTGATTGTTGTGATTGAAACTGTTAATGTCTCTTGGTAGTCGTCTACTCCTTTCTTGTCCTTGATGATGATATTGAACTCCTGGAGTAAAAGTATCCATCTAATCAACCTTGGTTTTGCATCTTTCTTTGTCAATAAATACTTGAGAGCTGCATGGTCAGTAAAGATGACTATAGGAGAACCAAGAATATATGCACGAAACTTCTCTAAAGCAAATACTACAGCAAGTAATTCTTTTTCAGTAGTAGAATAATTTTTTTGAGCAAAATTCAAAGTTTTACTTGCATAGTAAATGACATAAGGAAGTTTGTTCTTACGCTGTCCAAGAACAGCTCCTATAGCAAAATCACTTGCATCACACATGATTTCAAAAGAAAGTGACCAATCAGGAGGTTGAAGAATCGGAGCAGTGGTTAGCAAAGTTTTAAGCCGACAAAAAGCTTCTTGACACTCGGGTGTCCAATCAAATTTTACATCATTCATCAATAGCTTACATAGAGGCTTAGAAGTAGAGCTAAAGTCTTTAATAAATCTCTTATAAAAACCCGCATGCTCAAGAAAAGATCTAATATCTTTCATTGACTTAGGTGTAGGAAGTTTAGAAATCAAATCGATTTTTGCTCTATCTACTTCAAGTCCTCTAGATGAAACAACATGTCCTAGAACAATGCCCTGTTGCACCATGAAATGGCACTTCTCCCAATTAAGTAGCAACTGCTTCTCTTCACACCTGGCAAAAACAGCTTGTAAATTGGTTAAACAAACCTCAAATGAATCACCAAATACAGAAAAATCATCCATAAACACTTCTAGAGTGTTCTCAATCATGTCACTAAAAATGCTAAGCATGCATCTTTGAAAAGTTGCTGGTGCATTGCATAAACCAAAAGGCATTCTCCTAAAAGCAAAAGTACCAAAGGGACAAGTAAAGGTGGTCTTTTCTTGATCCTCTGGTGCTATTCTGGTGTAGTGAGTATATATAGCCACGCAAATAAAAAACTTGCTTTGTTTCTCTTTTTTTCCTGTATGGTTAAAGTCCAAAGCTTATTTTTAACTACTCCTTGAACAAAAATAACTCTCTCAAGACTAATAAAAATATAAAAATTAACACTACATAGTTGTAATAACATTTTATTTAAAATAATGAAACTACGCACAATTCGACCATTATGATCAAATTCTGCATACATACGTCGGTTATCTGTATATAGATATAAATGTGTTTACGTGTTGTTTGTCCCAGCAAATTCTGATTAAGTTGATTATTATATATGTGCCATTGGTATTAAACTCAATAATATTCATAATTCCATCCATATGTATCAGCTAGAGTGTTTTGTGGTTCTAAATCAACATATATAGAACTCCCTATTGCAATATCCTTAATTACCAATTACAGCGCTAATTCCATCTCATCAAACATCTTAATATTTTGATTCAAATATTCCTTAAGACAGATTAGAAATTCGAAATTACTTATTGTTGTAATTAATTAAATGATATATATGGTATAAAATATGTTAAAGAAGATAACATAATAAATTATTTCCTCTTCATACACACCTTGTAATAATGATTTTTAAGTAATTGTCCCACCAAACCCACCTCATATATAATTTGTTAATAAGGATTTTTTGAAAGTTTCCCAAATTGTCTTTACTGTATACTCCAAAGGTAATTTTATTTTTTCCATGATCCAGTTGACATTGAAAGTTATATTATTGTATTTAAAATATCTTAGGTCTCATTTAGTTACATAGTTTAGATGAAAAGAATAAAATATTTTAAATAGTAGTGAGATTTTTAAATTAAGATAAGATGAAATGATTCGTAAAAAAATATGTGTTTAGATAATGAGATGAAATGAAATAATTTTTATTTTTTAAGATTTGATAAAAATGTGGATCCCACAATTAAAAAAAAAAATTAAGAAACGACAAGTGGTATGCATGGGGAAGGAAAAAAAAAAGTTAAAATGATAGGAAATGGTAAGTGGTGTGCACGGAAAGAAAAAGAAAATTAAAATGGTATTGGATAGACAGAAAGTGGTCTGCACGTTCTACGCGGTATGTTGGCACCCAAAAATTTCTGTATTAGAAGGAAGACTGCGATTTTGTACTGTTCTGTCACTTTTTATTGAATATTGTCAGATAAAAAATTTTACTTGTAAAAAATATTTTATTGATATGATTGATTATGTATTAAAAAAATTGATACAATCAATTATATTAATAGAGTGCATAAATAATACGTAAAAATAATTACATATAACATTATTGTTAGGATGAGATACAAATGGTATCAAAGTGAGCCTTAAAGCATTGGCATTGGATTTGCATAATATCTTTTTATCTTCAAAATTTGAAGAATATCATCACATTTGCTCCACATTGAAGTAACCAAACTGTTTTCATCCCAAATATGAGCTACAGTAAATCTATTCTTCTTTTCAAATATGAAGTGTACTGTGGTAAGTCTAAATCTATTTTTTATTATATTTTTACCCTCGTCCTGCAGCTAGCTCTCTCTCTCTCTCTCTCTCTCTCTCCCTCTCCCCCCTGTTAGGATGAGATACAAATGGTACCAAAGTGAGCCTTAAAGCATTGGCATTGGATTTGCATAATATCTTTTTATCTTCAAAATTTGAAGAATATCATCACATTTGCTCCACATTGAAGTAGCCAAACTGTTTTCATCCCAAATATGAGCTACAGTAAATCTATTCTTCTTTTCAAATATGAAGTGTACTGTGGTAAGTTTAAATCTATTTTTTATTATATTTTTGCCCTCGTCCTGCAGCTCTCTCTCTCTCTCTCTCTCTCTCTCTCTCCCCCGGCATTCTCCTTCTTTCACACACAGGCTTTCTCTGCTGCAATATCTTTACCTTGCAATAACTTGTTTCTTGAGCTTTTGCTCTGAGATTAGAAATTTCTGCTAAAGCACGGCTCATTCCCTCTTTCTCTCTGTGTATTTTTTCATCTAGCTTCATTTTTTATCTTATCTTCTTCTCTTGATTTAATCACTCATCTTTTCTGATGCTACCATAAACTGGAGATTCATCCTTATCACTGGGTAAGGTGTTGTGTTTTCTTTCTTTGATCGAAGCAATTTGACTTATGTTCATTTCCCTCATCTCTACTGATGTCCTCTCCCCTTATAACTAGGTGTTCTCCTGCAAAGCTGACCACTTGTGCGAAAATTTTGTGTCTTGATAATTTGAGGAGGGGGTGGTGTGTATCCTTTTCCATGGAACATATAAAAGCTAAATGCATTCTGGATGTTTGATAAAAATCTCAAGACACACCTGGAATGAAATATTAACAATTCTAAGTAGGAATTAAAAGTAAGACAAATAATATTATATAGTATTATATGTTATTTTGTTATATTTTGAGATTATTATATTATAGATATAAGATTTTTATAGATTATACATATGGGATTTTTATTTACATATAAGATTTTACCATCTATGTACATATGAGATTATGATATTATAGATTATTGGATTGTGAAAATGAAAATGAATATGGTTGTTAGAGGTTATTGAAGATTAGAAAAATAAAATTAAAAATATAAATTAATGAAAGAAATATAAATAATAAAAAATAATAATAATTTATTATTATAAAGAATACGATAGCTAATCCAATATAGATTTTAAATATTAAATAATTAATTAAAAGTTAAAAATATTTATTCTTTCAAAATTTAAAAATTGGAATAGTCAATTTGAAGTCAATGCTCCTAATCACAAAGAGATTTTATTCTCGTCTGCTAAAATATCTTCTTATATATAAAAGAGTCAATCCTGAAATGAATAGTAAGCACAACATTTCTTTCAATTTTATCCTTATTCTTCACAGTAATATCCAATTTTATCCTGAATTGAACAGTAATGCACAGTAATGATAATAAAAAATTCTATAAATCGTGGAAAATATCCGTGAATACACAGTAATGCACAGTAATATAATAATTCGATTGCTACACAGTAATACACAGTAACTATGCACAGTAATATAATAATAATAAATTCAAAATGCACATTAAATCTAATAAAAAATTCAAAATGCACAGTAAAGATAATAAAAAATTCTATAAATCGTCGAAAATTTTCGTGATTACACAGTAACGATGCACAGTAATATAATAATTCAATTCCTATACAGTAAAGATAATAATTGAACGCAGTCGAAAATTTCCGTGATTACACAGTAACGATACACAGTAATATAATAATTCGATTCCTATACAGTAAAGATAATAATTGAATCCTCTAAACCATAAAAGGCAAAGCAAAACCATCAAAACTGCTTCCTTCTATTTTTATTTCTCTATTTTCTAAGTCATCTTTATTTTATTTTCATCTCTGAGTTGATTTTTTGAAAGAGAAAAAAAGTGATTTTTTTGGGTGTTGAACATGTATTTTTGTTGTGTATTGACAGATCTATATCTATTCCTTTAGATCTATTAGTTTTCACTTTAAACGTAGAAGTTAATCCAACCATCATCTGCTACCAAAAATAAAATGGAGCACACAGAATATCTACCAGAAGATAGAAACACAAATATGAATATTTCTGAAATATTATTTTATTATCTTGAAGAAAAAAATTACAAAAATTTGAGGCATTTCGCCTCATTCTTTAAACGATCTTGTTCTTCAAGAATCTGCATGGCATCTTTATCTAAAGCAGTAGGCAATCTAAAAGAAGACTTAAGCAGAGATTTTAATTTCCTATTCTCTTACTTTATTGCTTCTATCTTCATGTTAGACTCGTGAAGAAGGCGCTGAAGGATAGAAATTTTCTCATTGAGTTTGTCCAAATCATAAGGTTTGGATTGTAGTCGCTGAGAAAATGAATAAATAGCTGATGAGTAATGGGTACCGAGATTTACAAGCTCGTAGATAGATTCAACATCTGACTTATTAGTCAGATCATTATTATATTGAACTATAGCACCAATAGCGGAAGCAGAAACAGCTGATGAAGAAGATGTTGAATACCTCATGTATTGGTTACGAGAAGATTGCTGAACTATTGCAGAGTCAGAATGTAGAAAGAGATTACAGAGCAAGAATGCAGACTAATTACAGAAAAGTAAAGAAGATGGGATGCGAGTGAAGATAAGCTGAATATCTCTTTTATAGAGAAAATTATGAAAGGAAGGACGAAGCACATCTATTGCTTCACGGCGTCCATCGTGAAGCGTCTCTCTACAAGAGACAAGAGATGTAGTAGAATAGCCTTGCGGAGCCTGACAATTCTAGAAGAGCTATAAAAATAATGCGGTGCTTGTCCAGTTTAAAAATGTGGCTACTGTTTTTGTTGAATATGGAGGTTGGCGAATTAATATTGATGACTTTTCTACTAACTATGTGATTTACAGCTGCATCAAAGGATCAGTCAATGCCTTCTTTTTTTCTCTCTGTCTTTGCAGGTCTCCGTAATCTCTTACCTCGCCCACAGTTTTGCTACAGAACCGCCTATGGAAACCGTGGTATAACCGGCTATTTTGTATTTGTTTATTTTATTTTTTTATTAAAAAAAAAAAAGAGAAATGGACCCATAACTTCTTTCCCTCTCTTTATCTTTCTGGCATGCATATAAGGCCGTGGGACCTACTCCAACTACTCCCTCTTCATAGTCTGTCTAATCTTTTGGGTGTCCAAAAAACAAATACAACACATAAAATTTAATGTGATATTTATGCATCCCGTAACCAAAACAACGACATGACTTACAGATGTAAATATTTTTCTCATACTGTAAAAATAATGTTTCTTTAACTTTAACAAACTTTTATGATATACATACTAATCTAATTCAAAACTTACCCTTAAAGAATTCCTGTGATACTTTTCAATATTGTTTAAATATATGTTTTATATATTGCTCTTTAATATCTGCATACGAAAAACTTGTTTCATATACTTTTTTTTTATCTGTGAATTGCATGTATTTATATCAGTCACTTTATTTGAAATAATTGATTATTTCTTTATGTCATGATATAAAATTTCTCTAAAAAATATTAAACTTCAAATATTTCTGTACAAAAAATATTATTATTATAATACTTTTCAAATAGGTCATCTATAATGATTTTCTGGCTAACTATCGATCACAATCCTATATTCACAGGTCATATGTGCCTTGCACATAATCCATTTACTAGTCTAACAATAAATGGCGACCACCTTACCACTTTTGCGTTAAAATTATGTAAAAAGTTTCAAAGTTCAACCAAAGCATATTTTTTTTTCTTTATTGCTGGAAAAGAAGAAAATGACCATTCAACAAAACAACAATAATAGAAAATGATTTATAGACAATATTTTTTATAATATATTTCATAATAATATATTAAATAGATGGATATTTTTTTAAATATTTTATAAAAATAATATTATTTCATAAAAATATTTTTATTTTATAATATTATTGTTAAGTGTATTATAAAAGTGTCTTGTATATCGTTACTTTAAAAAAGATATTTATAACTAAGGACGAGGGTACTATGCCACCTCAATCATACCGTTGGGTGTACTGCTCAATTATTCTTTTTTTTAATTTTTTTTCATATTTTTTTAATCATTTTCTTAATTATTAAATAAAAAATATACTAATACACTTAAAATTATTTTATTAATTACAAAATAAAAAAAATTCACTTGAATGAAACATTTGAGCGGTACCGCTCAGAGGCACGAGAGCATTTTCCTTATCAGTAAAGTGCTAGTACTAATGATGTGACATTTCCCCGACAACTAAAAGATAATGATACCCTTGCGGTTAGTAGACAACCGGTTTACAACTTATCCTACGTGGATAATCTTTTTATTTTCTTTTTACAGCAGCTGCTAAACGCTACAGTGGTGATTCTGAAACCACTATCATGCTCTGACAGAAGCCTGAATGCTACAGTACTCATCAAACGCTACAGTACTCAACAGACAATTTGATGGTTAAGCTTGCCACAATAAGTTCCTAAAAATAAGTTACTCTTTGAATTAAACAACTGCATTATAGTAAATTAAGTTTACTTACAAATGATATCAAATTAAAATAAGAAATTTTGCTCAAACACAAGACGAATATACTAGATTTATTTCACGTGTATGCTTGGAAGAATATGTATATAAATTCTTTTCCATATCTCATAAATTTCAAGTAAATGATTCATTTTTTCATACCCTAAGATGTGCACCACAGAGGCGCAACGAACAAAATTAGTATCCTCACCACAGCAAAGGTGAGCTTGATGTTTGGGTTCAGATGGGCTGCACGTTTAGACTTCAGTATGGGCTCAATCTCTTCGAGCTTAAGGGTTGGGCTCCTAGGCTGGGCTCTCTCATCTAGGCTTATGGGCGATGGCCTGCACTATTCAACGATTTGGCAACTAAACGGTAATTATTGGTTTAGTTTTGTTACGTATAAATAAACTCGCGTATTATTCAACGTAGCAATATTGATTCTATCATATTTAAAATTTAAATTAGAACTATTTTTAATAAAATTTACTTTTTAACTAATTATATTAAATTAGTACATATATTAATGAATAATTATTCTTGCAATTTAATTTTATCTTAACGGTAACGGTTTGAGAGAGATAGCACAGGAGAAACAAAGAGCAGAGAAGTTGAAAGTCAGATTTTTCATTTATGGGCGCAAGTTCGTAATGTATTAATTCTTTAAGTTTTGATTTTCAAAATGAGTACTGTAATGCCTTATGAGTACAGTAGTATTAAGGTTTATGTCAGAGATAATAGTGATTTAAGAATCACCACTTTTGCATTTAGCAGCTGCTGTGAAAATAAAAATAAAAAAAAATTATCCACAAGTAGCCAATCCGTTGCCTACAAACCGCAAGGGTATCATTATCCACAGCTAAAAAAGCCGGCAGCATCATACAAAGCAAAGGAAACAATAAAAACGATAGAAAAATACAAAGGCCACCGCTGGAAGCCACAGCTGGCCTTTTTTTTTTCATTTTTTTAATAATTAAGAAAAAATTGTTTAATGTTATTAAAAAAAATTTATATTTTTTTAAAAGAAAAATATAGTTACAAACATAATTGTGCACTAATCTGTGTACTAATATGATGTGATTGGTCAAAAAATAGATTTTATTAAAAATAGTGTTAATTTAAATTTTAAGTATGAATAAATCAGTATTAGTATACAGATTAATGCGCAACTGTAATTGTATATAGTAAAATTTTTTTTTAAAATATTTAAAAGTATTAAAATATGATTTAAAAATAATAAAAATAAAAACAAAAAATTATTTTTACCTAACGGTGGCTCCAGCGGGAGCCACCAGCAGCACCGCTCAAAAACGATAACATATCATTTTTGTCTCTTTCTAATTTTGTTTTTTAGTGGAACTGTAGAAGATACGAAGCGCAAGCAAAGGCCAGACGAGTATAGTTTTTGCCGAGTAGAGAGAGATAAGAGTTCAGAAATGGAGAAAATAGAGCACACGACGGTCGCCACCAATGGCATAAACATGCACGTGGCATCGATAGGGACAGGCCCGGTGGTGCTCTTCCTGCATGGCTTCCCTGAGCTCTGGTACTCGTGGCGACACCAGCTTCTCTACCTCTCCTCCCTCGGCTACCGCTGCATTGCCCCCGACCTTCGCGGCTATGGCGACACCGACGCCCCGCCCACCCCTGCCTCTTACACAGCTTTCCACATCGTCGGAGACCTCGTCGCCCTTCTTGACCAGCTTTGCATCGAGCAGGTCTTCTTGGTTGGCCATGACTGGGGAGCTATGATTGCCTGGTACTTCTGTTGGTTCAGGCCGGATCGAATCAAAGCTTTGATCAACCTAAGCGTGCCATTTTTTCCCAGGAACCCAACGTCAGATCTAGACGAACGCTTCAGAGCTTCGTTTGGTGATGATTATTACTTTTGCAGGTTTCAGGTAATTAATTATTATCTCAGCTCCAATTTTGGGTGATTTTCATCTCTTTGATTCACTTTGAATATCGGAAACTTCAACAAATAGTTTAAATCGCCCTAATACATGAACAAATTCAAAACAGCTCGTTGCATAAAATTAATTAAATTGTTGTGCAGGAACATGGAGAAGCTGAAGAAGATTTCGCTTGTGTCGATACCGCAACACTAATGAAGAAGTTCTTTTCTATATTTGGTCCAAATCCTCCGATGATACCTAAAGAAGTGGGCATTAGAGGATTGCCAACACCAGATGCCTTGCCTTCTTGGTTGTCAGAAGAAGATATTAATTATTACGCCACCAAATTTAAGCAGACAGGTTTCACCGGAGGATTGAACTATTATCGAGTTAGCCACCTGTAAGTTTCAAGCATGTTTAATTTGTGTCGATCGATTCTTTTATGAATATCATCTAATGAATGTCTACGGAAAGTTTATTCAAGTATGTGTTTTTTCTTTAAAATAGGTTCAAGCTTATTCATGTGTTGAGCTCGTCCTCCCCCAAGGTGGAACAAGTTTCTCACTCTTGTATGAGCTGCATACGAGTTATGGCTACCCCTCTGCTTTTAAGGGTGATGGGAAAGTCTCATACTCAGCAGCTCTAGAGATGTGAGGCTAGCTCAACCGTTTGTGCGTATCTTGGGATACTCGCTAACCTCCACTCCGAAAGGCTCCTCAAGCTAACTGCCATATATAAAGAAATTCTTATCTTTACAATGAGTAGGACCGGCTCAATGCCAGGCTAGTCGCGCAATTGCCTGAGCTCCCCTACTGTTCAATACCATTTAAGAAAATATTAATGATATTTATTACGAATTAAAAGACATTAAATCTTATAAGAAATTCTATCGATATTAATGAACAAATCAAACTCTCAAGTCTCAACTCTTCTGGCTTCCAATTAGGGCTGTAAAGTTTTACTAAAAATACAACTCCATCGGAGAATCTATTTACTTGGGACCTTAAACTTTGTATCAAATGGCAGAAACTGGGAGCTCACGGCACCATGGACGGGATTACAAATCAAAGTGCCAGCGAAGTTCATAGTGGGAGACCAAGATCTCGTCTACAACATCCCAGGTGTGAAGGAATATATAAGCAGCGGCGGTTTCAAGAGAGATGTGCCATGTTTGGAAGACGTAGTTGTGATGGAAGGAGTATTTCATTTCATCAATCAAGAAAAGGCAGATGAGGTTAGCGCACACATATATGAATTTATCAAAAAGTTCTGAGTGTGCGACATGAAGCGTTTTCGAGTCTAGGCCAGGCTGTGAGGGTCATGTTTACTGTTTAGTTTCCATGGGTGAGGGCCCCATCTATGAAGCCAACGAATTAAATAAGCATGTAATGCTGATAATTATGTATAATGAACAAAAGAATGATGGTGCTATTTTATTATGTTATTTACGCCTTTTGCATATGTTTTATTTCATAGGTCATTATAAGTAACTGATAGCTGTACGTTTGTGTTTCTCCAGAAAATGGCAAACTATTTCCCATAGCCGTTTGCAAATATATAAATATACTAGCAGTGGTTCAACATACGAGTCATGTTTGCCCAGTTGGGAAGGAAAAAAAAAAAAAAAAAAAAGGGTTCCGTAGAGTCGGATGATATCACAAATCGGATTAAGAAATATAATTATCAGATCTAATTATAAGGAAAACCGATATATCTATCCTACAGTAAAGCCTTGTTTTGATACACAGTTGAGATGAGATCAGAGAGGAAGTTTTATTTCGAATAGTAGTGAAATCTTTTAGTTGAGATGATGTAGTTTATAAAAAAAATGTCTATTTAAATAGTGAGATGAGATGAGTTAGTTTTTAATTTTTAGGATTTGAAAATTAATGTCTGGATCCCACTATTTATAGAGTACCCAAATTGTAACACTGTTTACGTCATTTTTATACTGTTCATATACTGTTAACATATTGTTCATGTTAGTTTTTATTATTTTATACCATTTATTTACTGTTTATTTAAGTAGATATTTTCAAAACTTAAAGATAAAATATTACATTTGGATAGCCAAAACTACTGAATAGTACAACTCCAGATGAGATGTTTTCATCTATACTGGATAACCAAACCAGGCGCTATATATGTGACAGGAATTTTGATCTTATTGGGTTACGGCCTGCTAGTCTATAATGAACAAGAAAGTTCAAAAACTATGTAAAATCGATTAATAAATTGTGTAATGTACAGAAACATAAAATTAAATACCAGCAAGCATTTATATGAAATCACTGAAGTGAAAATGAATATATGGGTGAATAAACTGCATATAGATTGTACTCATAGATTAAAAGTTTGTACAAATTCAATGAATAAGTAAATTTACTTGTAGTAATTAAACTAAGAAAAGTCATATTATAATTCTTTCTGGCAATAGAATATACCAAACAAATGATTTTTTTAAGTTAACAAAATGTTCTTTTTGCAGTTTGAGGGAAATACATATTTGGAGATCATCTTGTTGTTTCAGTAAATGGATGGATGGACAGGATGTTGAATCTCTTATGCTGTTGTTGCTAGAATTCAACCAGTTCTCTGATCCATTCTTTTTCTCAAACCTGTGCCATAATGGTTTGCATATACAGTAAATGTTCCTACTCGAAATAAACTAAGAATCTTAGGATGGTTATTGTCCTTGTTTGTTGGGCTAGGAGAAATAGTGTGATGAGAAGGTATAAAGTTAAACAATCGTAGCTTGTCACCGAGGTACTAAACGTTACTAAATTTTAAAAAATAAAATGTATTGAAATACTCTACGTAATTAAATACGTATCATGGAATTTAATTTAATAAAGTATTCAAATATATACTAATATTAGTAACTACTAATATCATATAATTATTTAAATAGTCATATCATATTTAGTCTTTCAATTATAATTATTAAGAAATTTATTTTTATCTAAATCTATAAAATAACAGTACAAACATTTGTTTCATAAAATAGACTTAATAATATTTAATATTAAAATCCTTATAATTTATTAGTACTTGGAAAATATAAATTATACCATTAATTATTTTCTGTAAATATAAGGTGATGGACTAAGATACTTATTCAAGTAAGATTTGCCCCCCTAACTTAAAATTCGAACCCAGCCCATTTAGGGAAAATCAGTCCAGCTTCCAACCAAAGAAAACAAGAAAGTCGGCCCACTTAAATATTATAACAGTTTCTAAATACAATGAAACCAAGCCTATGTGAAAGTCAGCCCACTTAAGGTAAGGCCAACGAAAGATCAAACCCAACGTGAGAATTAAGCCCACCAGCACATCAGCGCCCTTGAATTAGTATAGGGCAATAAGGTAACTACCCATATAAAAGATGCTTCCAGAGGCTTTATAGAAATTAATTTGCTTGGCCACTCAGAATTCTTAGATAAGAATTTTGAGTTTTAAGATAAAATATAAAAATATTTTATTTTAATATTATTATTATTTTAGGATTTAAAAAAGTTGAATAGTTTATTATATTTTATATAGGGATTTGTAAAAGTTGTAATGATGAGATGAGAATTTCTTGTGGCCAAACACAACTTGGTTTGAACATTTAGTTAAGATAGAATGAAATGAGATGAAAATTAAATAAAATATTTTTAAAATATAATATTTTAATATTATTTTTATTTTAAAATTTTAAAAAATCAAATTATATTATATTTTATTTGAAATTTTGAAAAGCCTGTAATAATGAGGTGAGGTTAGATAGCTGTACTATACAAAACAGTTCTAAAGGTATTAGTTGAAGTGCATCTTTTGTAATAACTTCAACCTTTAATACCACATTAGTTGAATTGCTGAGCAGCCCCACCTATCTCAATGAAAACACTTAGCTGGAACTGCCAAGGACTTAGGAGCCCTTGGACAGTTCAAGACTTTTACCATTTGGTGAAGGAGAAGAGATCAATATAGTTTTCTTCATGGAAACTAAGTTGAGTAATAGAAAAGCTGAAACAGTAAAGAGAAGGTTGAAGTGCGAAAGTTTTTTTGTAGTGGAACCATTGGGAAGAAAGGGAGGACTAATTATGCTTTGGGATCATACTATTAAAGTGGCCAATTATTCACAAAGACATATAAGCCTTTGGATCACGAATAAGAAAAGGTAGGACAAATAGTTACTCACAGAGTATTATGTAGAACCTGATGGTGGTAAGAGAGGTGCCTCTTTGAGGTTCTTCTCCTCACTCAAACTAGATGAGAACATAGGCTGGAGAGTTATTGGAGATTTCAATGAAGTAGTAGCACATGATGAAAAAATGGGAGGAAGGCCAAGAAAGGAGAGTGAAATGGTAGCTTTCATAAATAGGTTGGAGGATTGTGAATTGTATGATTTGGGTTGAAAAGGGGATAAGTTCATTTGGAATAATAAGCATGAAGATGATACTTTTACTAAAGAAAGATTAGACAGATTCAAGGTTAATGCAAAATGAAAAAGTCTTTTCAAGGAAAGCTGGGTAGAGGTGATGTCTGCTAGGTGTTCTGATCATAGGCCACTGCTATGGTATATGAATCAGGATAGAAGAGTTGGGGAGAGAAAGAGAATGGTGTTTAGATATGAAGCTAGCTGGGCATTAGAAGAGGAGTGTTCTGAGTTATTGAAGAGAGTGTGGGTAAATAGTTAAGACTTTGTGTATTGTAAATAGTTAAGACTTTCAATATCACATCAATCAATGTAGCATTTATCTTTGCCTTACAATCTGTCTTTGATATTGGATAAGTATTTTACAACCATTACCTCACAACGTAGCTAGGCTATAGATACATCTGGATAAGTATTTTAGCAGCAAGGCAGTTACTAAAAAAATGACTATTCTGGAGGATGGGTAATGGTGAGCATACTCTAATATGGCAAGACAAGTGGATTCCAAAACCCTCTTCATTCAAAATACAATGTGTAGTCAAAATTTTGGATAAAGAAGCAAAAGTAAATGAGCTGACTGATTGTGAAGTAAGAACTTAGAGGACCTCTCTAATTGATGAAATCTTCCCAAATGAAGAAATTAAGAACATAAAGAAGATTCCTATTAGCCTTTGTAGCAAGCCTGATAAGATAATTTAGAAAGAAATGTCGAATGGACAATTCATAATGAGAAGTGCTTATCATATGCACAAAGAAATGTAGGAACAACTCAAGAGCAGACATCTTGCAATAGAATTCAAAAGCATCCCTGGTTAGTCATATGGAAATTGAAAATACCTCAGGCTAATAAAGTTTTTGTGTGAAAGGTATGTCATGAAGCTATATCAACAAACTTAAATCTATACAAAAAGAAAGTCTTAAAGAACCCAAATTGTTGTTTAGAAGAAGAAGAATCAGTAGCTCATACCCTATGGAGATGTATAGTAGCACAAGACATATGGAGCTAGTGTTCCAAGCAAATTCAAAAAAGTCATTTCAGCAAGGATAAATTTCTAGAAGTCATGGAGGTAATGTATGAAATATATGAGTAAGAAGAATTTGAGGAGATAGTTGCAACTGTTAAAAGGATTTGATAGAGAAGAAATAAATTTATTTTCTAAGCTGAATTCATCCATCCAAACCTGGTAGTGAAACAATCAAAAGAGATACTGCAAAACATGAAAGAAACAAATTAACATAGCACAAGAAGGTCAGAATCAGTTAGTAGCACAAACCAGAAATGGAATAATTCACCTCAGAATACTATTAAGATAAATTGGGATGCTACCATTGATAAAGTTTAGTACAACGTAAGAATTGGAGTATTTTCTCAAGACTAGGAAGGTAAAGTTTTGGCCAAAATAAGGATGAACATAAATTTATTTCCTAGCCCTCTACTTGCAAAAGCCTTTGGTGCTCTCCATGCTATAATATTTGCTCTTGATTTGGGTCTAATGAGAATAATACTTGAAAGAGACTCACTGTAAGTGATTCAGGCCATTAAAAAGGAAGAGGAAGATTGGAGAAGTGTAGGGATGGTGATTGGTGATCTTAAGCAAAAGATTAAAAACTTCTCTCAGTGGACTGCGAATCATATCAAAAGAGAAAGCATTGTTGTAGTTCACACTTTGACTAAAAATGCTTTACATATTTCTGATGTAGTTGTTGATATGGAGGAATGCCCTTCATGTATTCTTTCCTTGTTATCAAGGGTTTGATCAATAAAACAATCTTGTTTAAAAAAAAGACATCCCACATTATTTGGGCCAGTTTCTTTTATTTCGTTCAATTAAAAAATTCAGGAAATAGAGTTCATTTAAATATTCATTAGAATTTTACTCATACAACTATCTAGATTTAGCATCTGCTTCTATCAGGATGCGAGTTGGAAAGGGGTTTTGCACCTAGCTGAGCCGGGCTCAAACCGCTTTCCCAAAGCCCTTAATCCATGACTCAGAGGACCAGGTAATGCAAGAATAAAGTCCAAACCCCTCGCGCCCAGTGCATTAATAAGGAAAAGACTAATTGAAATCATGTCCCCTGAATGATCAGCAGCATTAAATGCAACGTCGGATGACTGGCATCGAAGTCAAGTCCATGTTGCTGACTAAAATGACCACATTAAACGTGACACCATGCATCAAGAACGGAGGATGATCATTACAACAACAACAAGGTCTAGAACCACTCAAAAGACTTAATATAAATAGGAAAAGACTGGTCAAAGAAGGAGGTTGATCACTCTCTAAACTCCTTAATCTCTCATCTTTAGGTTTCCTATAGAAAACATATATGAGTTTGGCATCGAAGGAATCATGGAAAAAATCGACCACCGAATCTTCCTCCTTTCCAGGCACTAGGGACTTTGTCATAGCTATAGGTTACAAAACATGCCTTAACACGAGTACTGTTATATAAAACGAGTTTTGGATTAATATCCAATACCAGTAATTGGTTTTACCTTTAAAAAAAATTTTAATTTACAGATAAAGTGACATATGTCATTTTTTATTTATGACAATCTTCTTTAAAATAGTTTTTAACAAATTTGGGTACCCAATTACAATACAGATAACTACATAATCACATTTTTTAACTGGGATTCCGTCCAAGTTATAATCGATTAATCCAAACGGATATCAAGATTGCATTATAAATCCGGATGTAAATTTAAGTATCCGAATCTGCATCCAAGTTTGCAACCCTACCTCCCATTGTTGGAAAATGAATAAGGATCATTCTCCCGATGTCAAGGGCAAGTAGCAAGCATCACTACATCCATCCCTCTTCATACATGAAAACTTTATATACATGTTGCCACATGTGTTATCTGCTTGAACACATTTTGATTTTTAATCGAATGTGATATGATAAAATTGTGACGTGGGCAGATTTTATTGGGTTGGCAGGCGAGATGAAAAAACATTGATTAAGTTGTGAATAATCACATACTAAATCATAAAATTGTGTATAAGCAAAAATTTGCTAGGATTAGATGACTAAATGTTAAGGTTTATCTTATCATTATTTGACTAAATGATAATGTTTATCTTATCATTATTTGATTAAATTTGGATGAATGTAAAATAAGATATGACTTTATCTTTAACAACATTGAATTTATTTAGAAGTTTATAAGCTTGTTTAAATAAGTTAGTTACATGATTTTCGAATCCATAAGAGTCTACAATTATCAAGGCCTAAAGCTGAACACAGATAAATCACTGCAGAAGAGAGTTATCGCAAAATGTCAGCAATTCGTCAGGAGACTTTCTCGCGACAGATTCTATCCGTCAGCAGAATTCTAGTTCAACTGTAACTCTTTCCAAATTGTCTATGTAAGAGATCCTATTGGTTAGGATTGGTAAAGATTCAAATCTGCATATTTTCTAGAGCACTTTGTAGTGCATATTTTGGTGAAAAAATTCCTTAATGAATTTTCATATTTGTGATCTCTCATTGCGTGTGATCGTGCTTTAAGTGTGAAGGATCATTGATTGGATTTCAGCCACTGAAGTTCCAGAAGGGAAGTCAATAGTTTGAAATTCGCCAGAGGTTCTAGCTGCTACTGCAATAGAAGACAAATGGGTCATTTGTCTGGACAAGTAAGAGAGTCAAGTTACAAAGGTTTTGTAATTGAGAATTACTTGTAATTGATTTTTAAACAATAAAATTGACTTTCCTGGATTTGGATGCCCCGTAGGGTTTTACCTTTAAAAAGTTCTTTAAAGGGTTTCCCTTCGTAACCAATCGTTGTGTCTTGCAAATTTGTTTATTATTTTTGAATATTTTGATTCGTTTAATCATTCTAGATATTAAGATCTAATCAATTTGTTCAAGGAAATTGGTAGAAAATTTCATGGTTTTACCGGGGTACATTGGGAATTTCAATTGGCATCAGAGCGTGATTCACTCATCCGAGTATGATCTGTGCCCTTGTAGACCATGTCGTCGTCATTGTATGTCCCGCGACACTTCGATGATGATATAGATCTCATTGTAAGGATATTCAGAAAATTCTTGTTTTACAAGAAAGCTAATGGAAAACAAAAGCGAGGTAATGAATTTTCTACAAAGATAAATGAATCTAAAAATTGGAATAAAGATACATTTGAGAAAATTGACAAAGTTAAGTGCCATGAATGCTTAGGATATGGTCACATAAGAGTTGAATATCCAAACTTTAAGAAAAATAAAGGAAAAGTATTGAATGTCACACTTAGTGACAGTTCAAATTCTGAATGTTCAACATCATCATCTAATGATGAAAAATCTTTTATAGTTTTTCCTATTATTGTGAATGATTTTCCTGAAATTACACTAACAAAATCTGAAAGTAGTTGTAATTACAGTGATTCAGATGTATCACTTGTTGATGCTGATCAAGAACTGAGTTTACATGAAGCTTACAATGATGTGTGTGAAAAAGTGATCAAATTAAAGAAACTCAACAAGAAGCTGTACAAGAAATTCACTGATATGGAGAGTGAGAAAAATAACATGTCTGAGGCATTAAAAATTTCTGATATGGCAATAGCAAGATTAAGTGATAAAAAAATTGCACTAGAACAGGAATTAGAAAAGGTTCAAGAAAAAACAGCAACATAAAAATTAGAAGAGATGTTGAGTGTTCAAAAAATGAGTAGTGATAGAACTAACCTAGGGTACACGACTTCAAAGGGGAAAGAAAAACTGATTTCATCATCCGCTGCCACAACTTCCAAAGGTATTGTTTTTGTTAAAGGAAGTCAAGGTAAGAGTTTTCAAAATCATGTTAAACTTAAGCCATTTTATTCAAAAAATCTGCATGGTAAATTTATTCCTACTTGTCATTATTGCGGTGTTATTGGTCATATAAGACCAAATTGCTTTAACTTGAATAAAGTGAAGAAAAATGGAGGCGAAAGAAATCCAAAAAGAAAAGGAAAGAATTTAGAGAATCAAGTTTATGATATGAGTCAACAAATCAATTTTTTAATTCTCAAACTTGGTGAACTAGCAGATTTTTGCTTTCAAAATAAAGAAAAAATCATACAAAGTAATGTTGATAAAAAGAATAGGCCAAAATTTAAAGCAAAGTGGGTGGTCAAAGAAGATGCCATGTCACATTAATTGATAGGACTACTTGTATGTTCTTGCATTCTTTATATTATTGCATAAGTCTAGAACATCCATTTCATTTTTCTGTTTTGTTTTTATGTTTCTGTTTTTCAGTTTTAAATAAAAAAAATATAATATAAAATTTTTTTCTGGTTTGGTTCAAAACTTTTCTTTAAGAAAAGTGCATGCTTGATATGTCAAAATTTGAACATTTGTGTTCTCACTTAATAATTTTTTGAACCTATACATCTCTCTATTTTGTACGATTCACTTTGTGCATACTAACTCTATGGATTATCTTGACAAAGTTCATTTTTAATGCACAGTGAAAAACCTATATGTATGCATTTTATAATTAAAGTTCATTTTTTTTAATGAGATGCTCATCAAAAAGGGAGTTCATGCCTTAAATTGACTAATACTAGTTGAACCTAATACATCAATAAAGAGCTCTCCTCTTGCCAAACACAAAGAGTTGATCCATATAGAAAAACTTGATGTTAATTCATTGCGACAAAAGACAAACACCCTACACGGATCTACCACCTTAAATTCTTATAGAAAAAATCGTTGCTCTAATCATTATGAAAAAAGATGAATAACAAATATGAACTCAAAAAGGGGGTGTACAAACTAGTGTTTGGAAGGGATGCTCATGAATCTAGACCTAGCATAAAGTTTGACTTTTAAGGTGAAGCAACAAACTCTTGTGAGTATCTATAAGAAGCAATCATTCATGAATAAAGGTATAAAAAATATATTGAAAAAAAGAGTTCATAAATATGTTATGGTAGAAGTATACTCACTCACACACTCACATGAACTTTGACATTGATGATCTTATGAGAAGTGAACATCCATAATGATTGTTGCAAATAAGAGGGTGTACTCTATTGAATTTGTTTTGTGAGTTACACTATGTTTTGAACTAAGATGCATCTAGACATGTTACTTGCCCTATTGCCTATTTATTTTTTTTTTATAAAATTAAAGAAAAAAAATTTCAAATTTTTTGTTATTTTTTTCTAATCTCTATTTATTTTGGTTTATATAAAATAAATACATGTGAGTTGTTCATCATGTCTTTTTTAGTGTCTTCATCTTGGCACACATAAGTAATATTTATTCTATTTTGTGTCTTGTCAGATTAGTGACAAAAATGGAAAGTATTGAAAGAACAAATTGGAATATTTTGATATTGTGAAATTTAGGGGGAGTTTGAGTAAGTGGAAGTTTAATGAATTTGCTGAAAATAAAAATGGGGAGCAGCAGAATATTGAGGGGGAGAACTATATACTTTAGGGGGAGTTGCAGAATATGGAGATGGAGAACTAAGTACAGAACATGGTTATTGATGATGACTAGAACACTTTTTTTATAGGTTTACATTACGTCTAACCTTTGATTATTATTGAGACTAATTTCAAAGAATGTTTTATGTCATTTCTTCTCATTATTGTATTAAGATTTTCTTTACAATATCTTGGTTTGCTAGTTGTTTTTTGTCTTAGGTATACACTACATTCATCAAGTTGGTTTTATGACCAATTCACCAAAGGGAAAGATTGTAGATGCAAGACATTCATCAAGTTGGATTTGTCACCGATCTGCCAAAGGGGGAGATTGTAGAGGAAAAAATTGGCTAGGATTAAATGACTAAATGGTAAGGTTTATCTTATCATTATTTGATTAAATTTGGATGAATGTAAAATAAGATATGACTTTATCTTTAACAACATTGAGTTAGAAGTTTATAAGGTTGTTTAAATAAGTCAGTTACATGATTTTCGAATCTATAAGAGTCTACAATTATTAAGACCTGAAGCTAAACACAGATAAATCACTACAAAAGAGAGTTATCACGAAATATCAGCAATTCGTCAGGAGACATTCTCGCGACAGATTCTATCCATCAGCAGAATCCTAGTTCAACTGGAACTCTTTCCAGATTGTCTATGTAAGAGATCTTATTGGTTAGGATTGGTAAAGATTTAGATCTGCATATTTTCTAGAGCACTTTCTAATGCATATTTTGGTGAAAAAATTCCTTAGTGAATTTTCATATTTGTGATCTCTCATTGTGTGTGATCGTGCTTCAAGTGTGAAGGATCGTTGATTGAATTTCAGCCACTGGAGTTTCAGGAGGGAAGTCAATAGTTTGAAATTCGCCAGAGGTTCTGGCTGCTACTGCGATAGAAGACAAATGGGTCATTTGTCTGGACAAGTAAGAGAGTCAAGTTACAAAGGTTTTGTAATTGAGAATTACTTGTAATTGATTTTTAAACAATAAAATTGACTTTCCTGGATTTGGCTGCCCCGTAGGATTTTACCTTTAAATAGTTCTTTAAAGGGTTTCCCTTTGTAACCAATCGTTGTGTCTTGCAAATTTGTTTATTCTTTTTAAGTATTTTGATTCGTTTAATAATTCTAGATATTGAGATCTAATCAATTTGTTCAAGAAAATTGGTAGAAAATTTCGTGTTTACAGAGGTACGTTGGGAATTTCAAATTGAAACCAAAATTTATTCTTTAAAAAAACATATAAATCCAACAACTATATTTATAAGGATAATGCTAGTCTCATAGACAAAAGTCACTGGTGCGGCCACCGAATCTTTATTTTATTTTTTTATTTATTGATTAAGGAAGTATTTTTAAATGATATTGTGAATTTTTTTTTAAAAATATTTAAAAATATAAAATAAATGTATAAATAAGAAAAAAAAATGTGAAATAACCTATTCGGTAGTCACATCCGTAACTTTTATCTGTGATTGTAACATGACCATATTTATAATTCACACATTTATTAAATAAATAAATAGTATCTATTTTTAAAAGAACAATATTAGGGTTACCAAATCCAAAAATTGTAACAACAGTATAAATATATTTTTTTAAACCTTTTTTTTATATATATTCCTTTTTAAAGAAAAAAAAAATACAGTACTGAAAAATAAACAAGGAAAAACTCAAAAACCTAATCGATGCAAATTACATCCGAGATCTCTCCTACAAAAGTGACATCAGAATTTAGGAAAGTTCTCGTACAACATCCCTGTTCGACCGCAGTCCCTTTTTGTCTTTTGCTTTCTTGGTTCGGAGTTCGGACCGCCATTCCGTGTCAAACCTCCGTTACCAGATTAGAAAGCCAATGAGTCAATGACAATGTAATCCCCACCCCTCCACAAATACCAAAATACCCTCGTCCAATCCCTCAAGAGTCAAGTTTTACACATGTTCCAACTGCTGCCGAACTATTTCTCACGCTGCCTCGCCGAATAAATCTGAATCTCCTCCGTTACGTTCACTCCACCACGCGCATCACGATGCACTCGACGAAGTCACGCCGGAAATTGGCACCGAACGGAGCTTCAGCCGCCGTAGATTATGGCGCAGACTCGGCAGACAAGCTGGAACAGCTCCTCCTCTCCTCGGCCATCTGCAACAACGAAGACTTGGGCCCTTTCATCCGCAAAGCGTTCTTGTCGGGGAAGCCCGAGACGCTGCTTCACCACCTCCGCCACTTCGCCCGATCTAAAGAGTCCGAAATCGAGGAGGTCTGTAAGGCCCACTACCAGGACTTCATCCTCGCCGTGGATGACCTCAAGTCACTCCTCTCCGACGTCGATTCTCTCAAGTCCTCCCTCTCCGACTCCAATTCCAGGCTGCAGTCCGTCGCCGGCCCACTCCTCTCTTCCCTCGATGCCTTCCTTGAGTCTCGCACGGTTTCTCAAAATGTCAATCTTGCCCTCCAATCGCTCGCCAACTGTGTCCGTCTGATCGAGGTCTGTTCCCGATCAAACTACCACTTGTCCAACAACAACCTCTACATGGCGTTGAAGTGCTTGGACTCCATTGAGACCGATTTCCTCGACAAAACGCCGTCTTCCACGCTGAAGAGGATGCTGGAAAAGAAAATCCCGGACATTCGGGCGTACATAGAGAGGAAAGTGAGCAAAGAGTTTGGCGATTGGCTGGTGGAGATCCGGGTCGTGAGCCGCAACCTCGGCCAATTAGCTATCGGCCAAGCCTCCTCGGCGCGCCAGCGCGAAGAGGATCTCCGAATCAAGCAACGCCAAGCCGAGGAGCAGAGCCGGCTCAGTCTTCGCGACTGTGTTTATGCTCTGCAGGAAGAGGACGACGACGAAGACGATCACAACGCACCGAGCAATGACAGTAACAGCAGCTTCGATTTGACTCCTCTATACAGAGCTTATCACATACAACAAACCCTAGGTCTTGAGGACCGGTTCAAGCAATACTACTTCGAGAACCGGAAGCTCCAATTGACGTCGGACTTTCAGGTATCTTCTATGACTCCGTTTCTAGAATCCCATCAAACATTTTTCGCGCAGATCGCCGGGTTTTTCATTGTGGAAGACCGAATTTTGAGGACTGGTGGGGGTTTGATTTCGAAATTGGAGGTCGAGAACTTGTGGGAGACAGCCGTGAGTAAAATGTGTTCCGTCTTAGAGGACCAGTTTTCTAGGATGCAGACTGCGAACCATTTATTGTTGATTAAGGACTATGTGAGCTTGTTGGGAGTGACTTTGAGAAGGTATGGGTACCCGGTGGATTCCTTGTTGGATGTCTTGAGCAAACATAGGGATAAATACCATGAGCTTTTGTTGTCGGATTGCCGGAGACAGATTAGTGAAGCCCTCGCGGCCGATAAGTTTGAGCAAATGCTAATGAAGAAGGAGTACGAGTATTCTATGAATGTGCTTTCCTTTCAGCTACAAACGTCGGATATTGTGCCGGCCTTTCCATATGTGTCACCCTTTTCATCTACGGTACCGGATTGTTGTCGAATTGTGAGGTCCTTTGTGGAGGATTCCGTGAGTTTCATGTCTTATGGTGGGCAGTTGGATTTTTATGATGTGGTTAAGAAGTATTTAGATAGGCTGTTGAGTGAGGTTCTGGATGAGCATTTATCGAAGCTTATCAATACATCTGTGCATGGGGTTTCACAGGCTATGCAGATGGCTGCCAATATGGCTGTCATGGAGCGTGCTTGTGATTTCTTCTTTCGACATGCAGCACAGCTATCGGGGATTCCCTTGAGAATGGCTGAGAGGGGCAGGAGACCGTTTCCATTGAGCAGAGCCCGTGATGTGGCAGAAGATATGCTCTCTGGATTGCTGAAAGCCAAGGTTGATGGTTTCATGACACTAATTGAGAATGTGAACTGGATGGCTGATGAGCCTCCGCAGAGTGGGAACGAATATTTAAATGAGGTTATTATATATTTGGAAACTCTGGTTTCAACTGCTCAGCAAATATTGCCGGCTCAGGTCCTCAAAAGGGTTTTACAAGATGTTCTTTCTCACATCTCTGAGAGGATTGTTGGAGAATTATATGGTGACTCAGTTAAGAGGTTTAATGTCAATGCAATAATGGGGATTGATGTTGATATCCGGTTGTTAGAATCGTTTGCGGACAATCAAGCTCCAATTTTCTCTGATGGGGATGCAAATCAGTTGAAAATGGCGCTTGCTGAGTCAAGGCAATTGATTAATTTGCTCTTGAGCAATCATCCAGAGAATTTTCTGAATCCAGTAATCAGAGAGAAGAGTTACAATACTTTGGACCACAAGAAAGTCGTAATAATTTCAGAAAAGCTGAGGGATTCTTCAGATCGGCTATTTGGAACCTTTGGGACACGGGGAGCCAAGCAGAACCCAAAAAAGAAGTCCCTGGACTCTTTGATTAAAAGACTTAGGGAGGTTAGCTGATTGTGTACGGGACTGTATGTACAATCCTTCTTCTTCTTCTTCTCTTAGCTGTGCTGATTGTCATTTGGATTTGTTCACAGTGGTTCTTTGCTAACATTATTTCTGAGGGTAAAGCCTGCCCAATTGTTGTCAACTGACTGTCTCAGGAAATTATCATATTTTATTTTGTATGTATCATTCATAATAGCTATGTATTGGTTGTGTTTTGATATTTTTTAATCCATGTTAGTTGATTTGCTTTTAATCTTACTTTCACTTCCTTGGATTTATCTCTGATCTATGAATGCAAATGTAACTCTATCCTTATGTGCTAACTCTTCCAAGTATCGTGACATCAGCTGCATGAAAATATGACGTGATGTGTCATGGTCACATGCTGATGTGGGATGAAGTTACTCGAGCCTAGGGAAAAACGTTTGAATGGGGTTGTCAGATTTAGTCAATTTATACTACAAATTGGTATGTCATTTCACTATTGAGTCGATGTTATTTTCCATCTTCTTTTTCATTACTTAGTTTTGAGAGAAAATTCATGTCTGGTCATTATTGGGATGAGTTATTCCTTTTATTTTGGAATTTATTTCCATGTTGCTTGGATGACTGATAGATGTCACCAATGTAACGAGATCTAACCAAGAGTGATCAGATAAGTTGCATCAAGGCGATCGGCATCAGTTTGGTAAATAAAATAACTAATTGCATGATGTTGATGCACTCTAGAAATGCTGCTTCTATCCTTTTTTATACTACTAGGTGCCACGGTAGGCTAGATGCCATGTTCAGGTCCTCTCTTGAGTGTGTCTGGATGAAAGGATTGGAGAAGGAAATTTATGGGGATGATGGATAAATCCTTTGTTTGATCGTTAACGAGGATTGAGAGGAAATAGAAGAAGTGGGGTTTGATAGGCTTACCATTTAGATATTTTCAATATGGAAAATGATAGGGGGACCGAGAATGGTGGCTTCCCAATTTGACTGATACTTTGTTTTGTTTTTCTACTTAATGGTTAAGAAAATGACTATTAGTGAATTGGTTTTTTTATTTTTTTTAATGTTTAAATATGTTTAAAAAATGTTTGAAAAAAGAAAGAAAATTGCATTTGCACTTATTGGTACAATGCCCCCACACCATTCACGGTCTCCCTAGCATTGTCCTTTTAACATTCTGCAATTATAAATTGAAACTAGTAACACTCTGATGCCAGCCATCTCATTCGCTATTATCTCCTCTGCCTGAGAGCCTGTTTTAGTTCACTTTGAATTGTGCATGGTTTTGAAGATTATCTGACGTTATTGAAATGATCAATAAAGGGACACAATTTTGCAGGTGATTACGCATGGGATCTATATTAACAAAAGACTCTTAAGTACTTGATTTTAACCTCAATGTTTACATGCTGTTTCAAACTGCTAGGACAACTCTTGAAAGAAAACACAAGAAAAGAAACAAAATGAGGTTAGGGAATACGGGATGCAAACTTAGGCATATAAACTTCTCTTGCTGGGGAATCCAAATGTGTTATTTGCTGTGAAGATTCATGAGATTCGATTTGCTCTACATTAGATGTGTCTTATTTGGACAATGAAGTAAAGTTTATACTGTAGATTGTGCATCTTTATTATATATTTTCCCTGAGTATAAAAACAATGAAAAGATTGTCTTTAGACTTGAATGAAAAGGGCTGACCCAGATTTGATCCAGATATAGGTGTCACAATACCAAATAAAATGACGTCACTTTCTAGTTTCTATGTATGGATGCATAATTTTATTTGCGTTTTGGCACCACTTGAATAGGGTTAGCTTTTTTTGACAGAGGTCTCAGAAAAAAGAAAGGATGGAAGATTTTGTGTTTAGACCTTAGATGCCTCTCTCTCTCTCTCTTAAGCACACACAAATACACGCACACACCGATCTTATACTTGTGTGTTAAGCACTTATAATGCTGCCATTCCAGGTCCCTACCTATGGCCACGAAGGCAACTGCTTAACTTATCATAACATATTATGGTGGACTACGCTTAGGTCCATGTCTTACACATCCATCGCATTCATCCATAATTGTATTGGTAGCAGCATGCATCTCTTATGACCATTCTTAAAACTTCTTTCATAACTTGTTTATATTTCTTATCATGATGCACATAGAACACAGAATGACTTAGCTTATCATTTGATGACCATTCTTAAAGCTTCTTTCATAACTTGTCTTTTATCTTTCTTATCATAATCATAATTGAAAATATATAATGATGCATGTAAAACATATAATAACATTACATTGAAACTCACTTTCATCATGTCATAGTTGGATACGTAAAAATGAGCTTTCAATACACGGTCGTACATACATAATACCTTTTTTAATTGGTACCAGGTGGTCGAAAACAAAGTCTCGACTAATTCTGGGGTGCACAGCTCTCGGTAAAAAGTTTCTTGCAAGTGCACATTTGGTAATTTAAAGAGAATTTCCTCTAGTCCGATGGCCTTTAAATATTGTTTGCATCCAAGAAGATTCGTCATATGTACGTAATACTTTAAAAAACATTGTTTACCGTACATGTAAGGGTGTGATCATGCTCTTTACCTCTTTACTTCTATTGATAACAAACGCATCTTTACTTGAAGTTGTTGGAAAAGGGTTGGACTTGATAGGTGAGACTAGTTCCTTTTTTAATTTTTCAATCTCTTGAAATTGCAACAGTTATTTAGGAGATGTTTGGAAACATATTTCATTCTATCCCATCTCATATAAAGAAATAAAAGACTACTCGTATTTGAATTGTTTTGATTAACTTAACCAAAACATGAGATTATATTTATATTTACAGAATACACGATATGTACATATTACAAGATACGAACAACCAGAATTACATAAGAAAACAAAAACAAAGAAAGTTATCTAGAGTTACCAAGTTATTAAGAATTCAAAACTACACTTACAAAAAAAAAAAGAATTCAAAACTTGAACTATACAATCAGATAAGTTGTGGGAGAGGTGGTTGGTTATCATAAATTTATCATTTGAATTTTTGCTTTTATCTAGTCAAGTGGTGTTCAACAAATTGTTGATAATCCTTATTTTTAACAACCTCCCACAAATTGATGGTTGTCTCTCTCACAAATTGATGTTGGGAGAGAACCATCAATTTGTCACATAAAAATTGGAAGTGGAAGGAAGATAACTCTTTGGTAAAAATATCACCCAGTTGATCAGTGGTATAAATGTAGCACAATTGGATATTCTTATTTTGTACCTTCTCATGAACAAAATAAAAGTCTACTTCTATGTGCTTAGTATGAGCGTGAAACACTGGATTAGTGGCTAGTGCAAGAGCACCAAGATTATCACAATAAATGGTTGGAACAAATGGAAAAGCAACTTATAATTCTTATAGCAACATACAAAGTCAATAGATTTCAGCTCTGACAAAGGCCAGGACACGATACTCAGCCTTGGTACTAGATCAAGACACCACGGGTTGCTTCTTTGCAGACCAAGAGATGAGGGAATTACCAAATGGGTAGCATAACCTATTGTAGACTTTTTTTCATTGGGATCTCCAACCCAATCTGAGTCACATAAAGCAATAAAAGAGGGTGAACCTAGTGTAAACTAGAGATCATGGTTTGGTGTCCCTTTAAGATAGTGCAAGATGCACTTTGCTACTGTCCAACGCACCATAGTAGGAGAGTGCAAGGCTTGACAAAGTTGGTTGACTAGATATTCTATTTCAGGCCTAGTTAAGGTGCAAGATTATAGGGCACCAATAACTTGGCGGTAAACAGTAGGTTCAGAGAGTGGATCACCATCTGAACGAGATAATTTGGAGCCTAAAACACATGGAGCTGAGTATGGCTTAGCACCAAGCATATCTGTCATTATAAGCAAGTCTATAATGTACTTAGTCTTTCAAATATGTATCCCAGAAGCGAGATGCCTCAACACTAAGGATTTAGCCAAGTTCACTAAGGTCCTTTAGTGGAAACTAGGTTTGTAGTTTAATGATTAGAGAGAAGATTGCACTATCATTGTTACCAGTAATTAAGATATCATCAACATACCAAAACATAAAAAAGTGATGTCTTAATGCTTAAAGGTAAAGAGTGAAGAGTCAACAAGTGTGCCAAGAAAACCAAGATCTTGTAATGTCTGAGAGAGATAGTTGAAACTAGCTCATGAAGCTTATTTAAGACCATAAAGGGCCTTGTTTAATTTGCATACAAAGTTAGGTCAGAGGTGATTCACAAAGCCCCTAGATTGCTCCATATACACTACATCATCTAAAACATCATGTAAAAATGCATTAGAAACATCTAATTGCTTAATAAGTCAGTTAAGTTAAATTACAAGAGCTAACACAATGCTGATCGTGGCCTGTTTGATAACTGGCTTAAAAGTCTCGGTATAATCAATACCACTAAATTAATCAAATCCCTTGGCAACAAGGCGAGCCTTGAATCTATCAACTGTCCCTTCAGATTTTCATTTAATTTTTTTTTTCACTTAGTGATTAAGGAATTGATTTTAAATGTATTGATTTTTTTTTTATTTTTTTAAAATATTTAAATATATTAAAAATGTGAAAAGAACAAAAGAAAAAAAAAACTTTTTGCCTGGGCAACACAGTAGCCCAACTCATTGGGTTTATGGCCGAATAACTTGAAAAATGGAGAGATATTGCCAAGTACTGGAGTAAGGAGTCTATTGATCAGAAATATAGTTGTTTGAAATGCGTCAACCCATAAATTTTGTTGCCTAGATGACTAACACAAGAGGGGGGTGAATTGAGTTGTATTTAAGAAAATAACAATTATAAATCAAATATACAATATAAAATATAATTAAAATATAAAACAACAATAAATATAAAGAGTAAGGGTAAGAGAGAAGCAAACTCAGTATATTAATGAGGTTCGGCCCCACTGCCTACGTCCTCGCCTCAAACTACCCTAAGACGATCCCCAAATTCACTATTCAACCTCCTTCAGGTGGAGATAGAAACCTATTACACCTTTGAACAACACCGCTACAAAGGATCCGTGTAGAACACCCTCTACACTTGCAATCACTTTACACGTGGTGATTCAACTATTCCCTGTGTAGAACACTTTCTACACGCACAAGGGTTATACACACCCTTTTACTAATACAAGAATTGATAGTGGATAGGTTATCAGAAAAAACTCATCAATGAATGAAATAAGAACAATACAGGACAAACTATATCTCTCAAAATGAACAAGGGTTAAGGCTCAATGCTTAGAGAAGAGAGAATGAAAGCTTTGAATGAATATTGTATGCTCTTGGTGTTATGAATGTGAAGCTCTCAAATGATCTATTTATAGGCATATAAGACTTCATATTCAAATTTAAAAAGATTCACATGTCAAAGATATCATCATTCACTTTTCAAAAATTTCAAACCTAATCTTTTTACTTTTTGCATGTGACAAAATGAGCACACTTTACTTTTCAAAAATTTCAAACCTAATCTTTTACTTTTTGCATATGACAAAAGGAGCACACTTTACTTTTCAAAAATTTCAAACCTAATTTTTTACTTTTTGCATATGACAAAAGGAGCACACTTTATTTTTCAAAATTTTCAAACAAAGACATCTTCCTTTTGCATAAGTCAAGAAAAGTATCAATCACTTTTAAAAATATTCAAATAAAACATGCACATGTGAAAGATGACAATCAATCATCTTTAATATTTTCAAAGTTCAAACCTTTAATCATGTCGTGCGCATGTGAAAGATAACAATCAATTATCTTTCAAAATTTTCAAATTTAATTTTCAAAAAAATTCATGTACATGTAGAAAATGTATTTTAATGATTTATGATAAAATATTAATTTTGAACCTTAATCCTAATTTCGAATTTTTAAGAGATTTACAACATTACTCTATGACTTTGATGTGAACTTGTTCCATTCTTGCTCATGTTTGGTTCCTTGATGTGCTTGATTTCATTGTGTGGACAACTTGAGCTTGAGACTCCTTCATTTGTTATCATCAAAATCCATGTGTAGATTTATAATCACATGAAACTTGAAACCTTGGATTCAACAATCTCCCCCTTTTTTATGATGACAAATACTTGATAGAACCTAAAACCTGTATTAATACTTAAGCTCCCCCTGAGAATATGCGTTAGTTTTTCAAGAAAAATTATAAATATAATTCCAAGCATATATAATAAGTTTACAAGCATATATAACAAGTTTAGCAATTTAAACAATGTTAATGTTCTAGTCAAAAACTTCTCCCTCTTTTGGCATCATTAAAAAGGATTTGCAGCAAGTAAATGGATTGAAGAAAACGGTGCGTTAATAGACACTGTAGATAGTTGAAAAAAAGGAGCCGTCCGTGACCCGACAAGTGCTGCAAAGCCTCGAGACCTAACTCTATGAATTTAGTGCAGCTGGAGATTTAAACAATCGCCTGATATTGTTGATAAACGTGATTGAAGGCTCTGAGTTTCTATAAAACAATTATCATTTTCACCTATCGGATACCAAAAAAAATACATCGCTTCTTGACCTGAGTTCTGTTTTTCCATAACGATAGAATGGCTAAACAATTCTCTTTCACTAATGTTCCAGACTTGAATCAAGAACCCTTGGCGCATCAACCATCAATCTTCTCTCCTGAGGCCGTCAATACCATGATAGGAGCAGATAACCGTTTTTTTAGTAGGGCTGATTCTAAGATTATTGCAGAATCAAGAATGCTCAGTAGTCAATATGCTGCCTCTGTTACGATCATGTCTCGGAGGTTAATGGCGAGGGTGAGTGAGATTGATCATCTTAACATCCAAATATCTGAGTTACGACAGAAACTTGCTAATAAGGATAGAGAGAATAAAAGGATAAAGCAAGAAAACAAAGAGTTGAAAAAATTTGCAGATTGGTATGCTCATGATCTGCAACCACGAATAGAGGAGCTAGAACGAGAAAAGGTTCAGATACAGGGTCAACATCGGCAGATAACAGCAGAGGTTCATTGTTTACTAGAAAAATATGGACAATCTACTGTTAATCTCGCTGGCTTAGTAAGAAAACTTTTGACAATGTGTGTCCAGTATATCTTGTATTTCTTTTGACTAAATAAGATTTGAAGAGACAATAGTTTGTCTTGTTCTTTATGCTATCTCTATAAAATCAGTCTTAAAGTTCATCCGATTTTCATTAAATCTTATTCTCATCTCTATAACTCATCTGTACTCCTTCAACATTCTCGCTTTAAGTTTTCAATTCTTTTCTCAATGGCTCATTCTTCTAACATTCATCTAAATCCATCCATGAGGTATTCTACACCTCAATATCCTGTCCTTTTTGCAGCTACCATTGGTGTCATGTTGCAGCAAGAGAATAATAGTCTGGCTAATAAGTCAGACTCCGATGCTATCTACGACTTGGTCAGTCTTGGGACTCGCTACTCATCCTCTATTGTTGCTTTTTCCCAGCGGGTACAAGCCAAAAACCATGAGGTTGAAAGGCTTAAAGAACAAATTGTTGTACTTCAACGAATTGTTCAAGAGTCTCACACAAGGGAAGGAATCATTCGGCAGAAGAATAAACAGTTGAAATCTCTATTAGATTCTTCATTCCGCTTGCCAGTTCCTATAGATAGGGATGCCATGATATTGTATGAAGAGAATGAGCGTATCAAACATGAGGCTAAGAACCTCAAGTTTATGTAAAAGTATTTAAAAAATATCTCTATATTTTTATAAACTCTGATCTACCTTTTAAGAGATATTCATAACATGCATCATACCTATTTATCTTCTAATCATACACAATTTATCTTCTGGTAAAGGTTTTGTGAATATATCTGCTAACTGATTATGTGTGTTTGTGAACTCTAGTACTATACCGCCTTTCTGCACATGATCTCAAAGAAAATGATATTTTATTTCAATATGCTTAGTTCTAGAATATTGTATTGGGTTCTTTGAAAGATTTATAGCACTTGTATTATCACATTTGATTGGAATGTGATTATACATGAGTTTAAAATCTTCAAGTTGTTGCTTCATGTAAAGAACTTGAGAACAACAACTACCCGCAGCAACATATTCTGCCTCAGCAGTAGATAGTGCAACAGAATTTTGTTTTTTACTAAACCAGGAAACTAGTGCATGACCTAAGAAGTGACATGCTCCACTAGTGCTTTTTCGATCTATTTTACAGCTAACATAATCTGCATCTGTGTAGCTGATTAAATCAAAAGATGTGTGCTTAGGGTACCATAACCCTAAATTAATTATACCACTAAAATATCTAAGAATGCGCTTAACTGCAATTAAATGTGATTCTTTTGGAGATGATTGAAAGCGTGCACATAAGCACACACTAAACATAATATATGGTCTACTGGCTGTCAAATATAATAAGCTACTAATCATACCTCGATATACCTTCGAGTCAACTGGTTTACCTTATCAAGTTTAGTGGATGGGCTCATTGGTGTTCCAATTTTCTTAGCACCTTCCATCCCAAACTTCTTCAGCAATTCCTTAATATATTTCGATTAATTGATGAATGTCTCACTTTTTTGCTTGCTTAATTTGCAATCCGATAAAGAATGTAAGCTCTCTCATCATGCTCATTTCAAATTCTTCCTGCATAGTCTTAGCAAAAACTTGGCACATATTTTCATTAGTAGCACCGAATATTATATCATCAACATAAATCTGAATCAAAAGAATATCATCATTTTCGTATTTAATGAAAAGAGTTGTATCAATTTTTCCTCTTGAAAAGTCTTTTTCAATCAAGAAATCACTGAGTCTCTCGTACCAAGCTCTAGGAGCTTGTTTGAGTCCATATAGTGCTTTTGTGAGTTTAAAACCATGATTTGGAGAAATATGATTTTCAAAACCTAGAGGTTGCTCAACATATACCTCTTCATTTATAAAACCGTTTAAGAAAGCACTTTTAACATCTATTTGAAAAAGTTTGAAATCTTTATAATAAGCACATGCAAGTAGCATTCGAATAGCTTCTAATCTTGCAACTGGTGCATATGTCTCATCATAATCAATTCCTTCTTCTTGATTGAAACCTTGGGCTACAAGTCGAGTCTTATTTCTATTAATGACTCCGAACTCATCTTTCTTGTTTTTAA
>QGSO01000174.1:0-29342 GCA_011037825.1 Carya cathayensis
TTCTTTAATGATAACTATATAGTCTATATATAGTAGTAGTAACACTATATATTCTTTAATATCATTATATGTAGTAGTAACACTAATATTATAATAGTCTTAGTTATTGTTTTGTATTTAAATTGTTTTGTATTTAATAACATAATTGTTATAGTGTTTTTAATTGTCTTGTATTTATTTTATTGTATCATTTTTATTTTATTGGACCCTCTATTTTCGGACTGAGCTTATTTTGGCCCTTTGAGTGTGTTTTTCTTCTTTTTTGGGTCCAGCCCATTACACTACCACCACAACCCAGGGGCCCCAATCCAACCGGCAGCCCAGTCCGAATTTCCCCAATACCTATACGGTGCGTTTTGTTCATATGTAGGTTAACTAGTTTTATTTTTTTTCTTCTCTCCTCAGTCTCGTGCCTCACTGCCCTGGCCCCTGTTTTGCTGCGCCGACTCCCTCTCTTCTTCTTCTTCTTCTTCTTCTTCTTCTTTTCTTCTTCTTCAGACTTCAGTTGTTCCTCCTGCTCCTACAGCGTGCCGTGCATCTCTAATTCTCTTCCACTCGCTTCTTTAGTTTCTCTTCTCTTGCATGCACAGTCCTCGTAGACGTTGTGGAACCTCCCCTCACACAGCCCCTCTCTCAAGGACACACGGTAATTTTTCTTCATTTTCTCTTTCATTTCACTTATTTAAGTTATTTGAAATTACTTTGAAACAATGAAACTTGCTAATACTATGAATCCGAAATTTAGGATTTTTGTGTTATTAAGGCTGTTGAATTCGAAATTTAGGATTTGTGTTATTAGGATTGTTGAATCCGAAATTTAGAATTTTTGTGATTGTGTTTGTATAGTTTTGATCATTTTTTTAAAAAGAAATATTAATTATTATAAATAATGTGGATGCTAGTACTGATCATTTTGTGGAGCCTAATTCTCAGGTGGTAATTAATCTTGGATAGTTATGGAAAGTTGGGCACTACTGGCCAGTGCCACATTTTTTTTTTCATTCATTTAATTTTCTTTGACAGTACCAGGGTACTGGGACATATTGAAGAGACCTTATATCTATCATTGAACTGGCTATGTGTGTGTGTGTGTGTGTGTGTGTGTGATATGGTTTATGTAAACCATGCAAAAAGAGAAGCAAGTTAAAAACATTATATATAATTGTGTACTGAGACTACTGAGATATATACCATTTATGTAAAACCAGCAGATGATCAATCGCATGCAATGTGCCTGTTTGCTTCTTTTTTTTAATCTAATTAATTAATTAAATAAAGATCCTCCAATTGCCTGTTTGCTTTTGTTTGACCTAATTAATTAATTTGTAAATGGTAAGTATATGTAATTGCTTGGTATATTATTTTATAAAGTGTGTGATTGTAATCTATGTAAATTGTAATATGTTTTATAAAACTATACTAATAGTCTAATATTACTACTACTTATTATTGTTGCTATAGATGGATCAATCAAATGAAACATCCGGCGATGTGAGACCTTCAATAGAAATGAGTCAAAAGACCATGGAATCAACGGCGACCAATGATCCACTTTCTCCACCCTCTAATGTAAGTAAGCCACCTACTGGTCCTGGGAGTGGTAGGAAAATATCTGTAGTTTGGGACTATTTTAAAAAGATTAAAACTGAAGATAATTCAAGACCTAGAACTACATGTAATTTTTACGGGACTTCTTATGTTTGTGATCCAAGTATAAATGGCACAAAATCAATGTTACAACACTTGGAAAAAACATGTAAGAAGTCTCCACTTAGGAAAGTGGATAGAAACTAATCTGTATTAGGTTTTCAGTCTAGAGAAAGCAGTGGGAGGGCTTGTATTTAATGCTTTTAGTGTTGAGGCTTGTAGAGCAGCTTTAGTAGAAATATTAGTTATTGATGAGCTTCCTTTTAAATTTATGGAAGGGGAAGGGTTTAAGAAATTTATACTTGTTATGCAACCTAGATGGAATGGGATTCCATCACGTGTAACGGTTGCAAAAAATATTTTTAAACTTTATCTGAAAGAGAAAGACAAGTTGAAAAGTGTTCTTAAGGGACAGGGCATTTGTCTAACCACGGATACATGGACATTCATATAAAATTTTAACTTTTAACTACATGTATCTCACCGCACATTTTATTGATAAAGATTGGAAAATGAATAAACGAATTATCAGTTTTTGTAAAGTGGAAAAACATAAGGGTGAGACACTAAGAAAAAAAAATCGAAATGTGTTTGCTTGAATAAGGAGATCCAAAATATTTACAATTACACTTAATAATGCAAGTTTAAATAATGTGATAGTTTCGTATATCAAAAGAAAGACAAGAAATAGAAAAGATACAATTTTGAAACATGAGTTCTTGCATATGAAATGTTGTACTCATATCTTGAACTTAATTGTTCGGGATGGGTTGAAAGAATATGATCAATCAATTGCACGAATTCGAGGGGCTGTGAAGTATGTGAAATCATCTCCACAAAGGTGGAATACATTTAAGCAATGTTGTGATAGTGAGGATATTACTTGTAAAAGTAGTGTATGCTTAGATGTACCAACTTGTTGGAACTCCACTTATATGTTTTTGGATAGGGCTGAAAAGTTTCAAAAAGCATCTCAACGGCTAGAAGATGAAGATTCAGGATATGTTAAGAGCGTTGGGGAGGATGTTAGTGAGGATGATGATGGTGTTAGGGAGTTGGGTAAAGGAGGGGTATCCAAATTAGGGCATCCAACCATGGATAATTGGGATAAGAGCAGGTTGTTTGTAAAATTTCTAAAACTTTTTTATGATGCAACCTTGCATTTCTCTGGGCCAATTATGTCACATGCAATTGTTTTGTATTCGAGATAGCGACAATTCATGCTACAATTAATTTGGAGTGTACGGAAGGGCCTCATAATTTAAGGACAATTGCATTTAATATGAAATCTAAATTTGAGAAGTATTGGGGAAATATTGAAAAAATGAATCTTTTGTTGTATATTGTGTTGGTTCTTGATCTTCAATATAAAATGCAATGTCTAGATATTCTTTTTGAAGGATTGGATAACACTTCAAAAGTTCTTATGTTGTTGGATCGGGTTAAAGATGCTTTGACTCGTTTATACGATAGTTATTGTGCAAATGACGGAAGTGATGTTGGGGCACAAGATTAAACTATGAGCCAATCAAGTGAGGGATAGGCTAGTACTACAAGTTCAAATCCTGGGGTACGTCAAGGTGATCTTGGATCAATGGGATCATATATCCGTTTAAAAATTAAGATGCGTTTGGAGTCGGAGAACTCTTTGGAGACTAAATCTGAATTGGAGAGGTATTTAGTTGAAAAATGTGAAGAAGATAATGCAAAATTTGACTTGTTGAATTGGTGGAAGGTTAACAATATTAGATACCCCGTGCTTTCAAGAGTTGTGAGGGATGTTCTTGCAGTTCCGATATCTACAGTGTCCTCTGAGTCGGCTTTTAGCACAGTAGGTCGAGTACTTGATCATTTTCACAGTAGCCTATCTCCACTTATGGTTGAAGCCTTTATTTGTACACAAAATTGGCTTCGCTCATCTTCTGTCCCATTAAACATTCGTACTTTAATGAATGATGTTGAGGAGTTTGAAAAATTTGATACAGGTATGTAGCATTCACCTTTTCTTTAAGTGTCTTTAAAATGTATATCATATTAATAATTTTTTTTAAGTATTATGCTTTATTTTTTCCCTTTTGGTGTAGAGCTCATGGAAAACTTAGGGAGTTCTTCAAGACCTACTTCTTTGGTTGGAGATGATTAAATTTAAGGTAGGATAACTTGTATAACATCTTTCTTAAAGTTTTTTTTTTCATTTAATGTAATTACTAACTTTTTATTGAAATTAACTGCTCAATTTATTTTCATACAATTACAAGGTTTGTTGAATGGACTATTGGATTTGGTGGCTTCGTGCATAGCTATTACTATTAGCTATTGGTTCTAGTTGTAAAGTTTTTTGTTGGATGTTCTTGTAATTTGAACTTCTAATTTAGATTTGTAATTTGGACTTTTGGACTTGTAATTTGTTAGAATTTTTTATTTGTACTTTAGACTATTGGTATTTGGATTTGTAATTTGTTAGGCTTTTGGACTTGTAATTTAGACTTTAGGAACTTAGACTTGTAATTTAGACTTTTAGACTTATTTTATTTCATTGTAGAATTTTCTTTTTATTGTAAATTTTATTTTTTTGTAGCAGTTTTATTTAAAGGCTTATAAGCTTATAGCAGATTTGTTTTGCACTAGATTTCTTATTTTAGTTTTTGTGTTGTAGCATATGTTTATATAGCATAATTTTGTTTAGATAGCAGATTTTTTTTATAAAGCAGATTTTTTATAGCAGAATTTTCTTACGTAACAAAGTTTTTTTGTAAAGCAGATTTTTGTAAATAGTAATACATTTTTAATAAAACAAAATTTTTTATGACAAATTTCTATTTTATTAAAACTGGACCAAAAACCGGTAAAACTGGAGTACCGGTTTAGGAGGGAAACCAGTAAGTAATTGGTTTTGAAAAATGTAAAATTGGGCCTACCGGTTTGGTCCTTGATTTTGTCCAAACCGAACTGAACCAGACCGGTTACACTCCTAACTAGGTCATGTGGTTTTTCCCTTTATATTGAAGGGTTTTCCACATAAAAAAGTTTTAACTCTTTATGCGCGTGTGATTTTATTTAGATTATTTTCTATTAAATTACTTTCTAGCATATTCATATAAAGTAAAAGATAATTATTTTCGTTGTTTAGTAATTGATTTGATTATTCCGAATGGTTGTTAAGATTTCTCCCAACAACCTTTGCATATGAGAGCAATCCTAGACTTTGTGGCGCCCCACCTCAAAATGAATGTGGCAGTACTACTATCGACAACGACAAAGACAGCTACATTGAAGTCAAGAAAGACACCTCAAAATGAAGTAGATTGTTTTTTTATAAAGCAGATTTTTTATAGCAAAATTTTTTAACATAACAGATTTTTTTTGTAAAGCTGATTTTTGTAAATAATAATAGATTTTTAATAAAACAAAATTTTTTATGACAAATTTCTATTTTATTAAAATCGGACAAAAAACCGGTAAAACCGGAGTACCAGTTTATGAGGGAAACCAGTACGTAATCGGTTTTGAAAAATGGAAAATCAGTGCCTACCAGTTCGGTCCTTAATTTTATCCAAAACCGAACCGAATCAAACCAGTTACACCCCTAACTAGATCATGTGGTTTTTTCCTTTATATTGAAGGGTTTTCCATGTAAAAAATTCCTAACTCTTTATGTGTGTGTGATTTTATTTAGATTATTTTTTGTTAAATTACTTTCTAGCATATTCATATAAAATGAAAGATAATTATTTTCGTTGTTTAGTAATTGATTTGATTATTTCAAATGGTTGTTAAGGTTTCTCCCAACAACCTCGGCATATGAGAGCAATCCTGTACTTTGTGGCGCCCCACCTCAAAATGAATGTGGCAGTACTACTATTGACAATGACAAAGACAGCTACATTGAAGTCAAGAAAGATATTGATAGACCTTGGACTTAAAGTTCTATCATCCATGGTTTATTACATGAGGATTTTGGGGAATGTGTGGTCTTCGGCTTTGAACAATAGTTGGAGAGTTGCCTATTTTGAATTCCTAGGAAACTGACAAGATGGACTCTAAAACGTGACAGTACTGACAGCTTTATCTTTGGCGAGATTGCACAGATCAATAGTGTACGAATTAGTGTATGCATGCAGGTCTTCCTCTTTGATTAATAATTTTAATTTGTCTCTCTATGTAATTTTGTTGTCGATATATCGTCAATTCAATTCTAATACTTTGATGAGAATCAAATTAATGGCAGTACTACTGTTCTAAGAAATTTGGAGAACTCTTCCACAACTTCTATTGATCTCTTCATTAATTGTTAACCTTATAAATCTTAGTAAATAACTGACCATAAATTAATAATTTTTTTTATTATAGTGGGATTAGTCTATATATAATGGATTAATGCAGAAAATCACTTGTTCTGATCAAGGAATGACAGTCAATCCAATAATTAAATGATTCATTTGGTTGCTTTATTTTTCCTGAGAAACAATATTAATTAAATGCAGAGATATTATTAATATTTGATTAAAGATTATTTTTTATACACTTTTATATATATATATATATTTATATTGCCCGTCAAGTGACCTAACTAGCTATGCGTTGATTTGGAATTTATAAAGGTACTGAAGAAAGGAAATTTGACTTTTAACCAAAGAGATATAAAACAGGAAAAATTGATTTGTTTGGGAGTGATCAGATCAATGGAATAAAAGATATTATACTCCTTTTCTTGTTTGAGAGTTTTAAGTACATGAGAGATCAATGGATTTGGAAGTTTTTACAAGACCAAATACAGTATAACTAGGAGGAAATAAATAGCCATCAATCCTTCCATTTTCATCAAGGTGACCCTTCCGGAATCCGAGCGCCGAGGGGTGGGGGAACCGCCAGCTCCACCACTCAATGGGATGGCGCTGCGCGCAGATGATCCTTTTTAATTAATAAGTAAAATTAAAAAGTCAATTAATTAATGTAATGTGGGTCAAAAGTGGGTATATATCACTTCCACTAATATTCCATCAGGCTTATGTAAGTTTACGTATGTGGACCCAATTTATTTATTAAAACCACAAGCATGCGCATAAGTTTATAATTAAGGACCTTTCTATGACGTCTTTCAAAATAAATTCCAAAAAAATTACTAATAATAAATATAATATATAATTAATTATTTTGAAAATATCTCCAGCAAATCAATGGCTGAATTCCAGGTTGGTTGTCATGAACCGGCCTTCCATGACTCGCCTCTCTTGTCCGATAACCTCATTTCAGGTAAATTCCCAAAGGAACTTACTAGCTAGCATTAATTTCAGCAAATAGCTCTTTGCTTCTACAGCTCATACGGCTCACAAATAATATAAGTGGAGAGATCCCCATCGATCGAGATTGGTCGTATCGGATCTCACGAAAATCAATAGAGTTTACTATTTCTTGCAAAACCTTTCTCGTGTCGTCAGAAAACTTTTCTGGCGAAATGATCTCGCAGCAAATAATATTTTATATATATATATATATATAACCATTTGTTGCCTTTACCTAACAACAAATAGTCATAAAATAAAGAAAAATTAATATAAAATCTTCATTACAAATCCCCTCAAATTCTTAATCATAACAAATTAATTGACAGTATTTTCATAAAAATTCTAGGTGACAAGTCAAGAACAAACATGAGAGTTTGACAAATAAAATGAATATTTTCTTCAAACGTATAACACGTACAACCCATTAATTACGTAGCCTTGAAATATAGAAAAGGGCCAAAGTACTTTTTTGGATTGATCATCCAATATTCAAACAAATACTTTTCTCTGAAAGCTGAATGGGGGGAAAAGACACGAAGAAAGAGATATGATCAAACTTTTGTCTTAAAAAAACCCAGTCATAGCGTGAAGAAAGCGTCGTGCTAACGTTATTAATGCTAGCTCGTCTTCCCTAGATAAGCCTGTCGGATTAGATAGGTTGTAACTTTCAAGTTGTATATATATTTTGAGACAAACACAACGAATTAATAGCTAATTAATTATATCATAAATTAACAGCTATACATATTATAAACGAGTAATATAAGTCAGTGTGCAAATATATATATATATATATATATACATACGTCTACATCTAGACGTATAGTACTTACTGGATCTAGATCGAACACGTACAATCACGACTTACATATTAAAAGGAACTTGAAATACAAAAAATTAAGCTAATTAAAATTTAGATTTTCCTAAATAATAATATCTAAAGTGATTTGCTATGAGTTTTAACTTTTTTGAAAAAGTTCGAAAAATAATTAATTTAAGATAAATTGAGTTTATTTCTTCGTTTGATTATATAAATAAGATGAGATTAAAATTAAAATTTTAATAAACTATTGTTAAAATATAAATTTATTTTTAATTATTTATTATATTTTATTTGAAAGTTTAAAAAATGGAAGAAAAGAAACGTGTGGAGATTGTTTGTGAAANTATATATATATATATATATATATATATATATATATATATATATGTGTGTGTATAATGCATCGCTCATTACATTGACAAGAAAACGACTGTTGTCATGTCATCGAAAGCTTGCATGCGTACGTATAAAAAAACAACCAAAACGCGGATAAAGGACCAATGCGTGCTCGCTTGCTAGCTAGATCAAAGTCTAGCTTCCTGGTATAATTAATTGTTACTACTGACTATCAATTATTACTCAATCAAGTGCAGGGGCCCCTCAGTCCCCATCTTCCAGAATATTAGGTAAAATTGAAACGTCAACGGTACTACAGTCTTGACAGCTTGATACATGATGGTCCGATACAAATTAATATTCAAGCAAATGCATTAAATATTCTTTAATTTTAGAGAAAATTGATATAAATACATGCTTGAGTTAACTACTTTTCTCAAATTATGTCGTGTGACAGACAAATTGGCAAAGCCTAATCTGCCAAATCAAATCGTTTAGAATTGAGTGATCGTAGTGCATGTGGACTTGGCAATATATATCCCACCTAAAGACAAAAAAAATAATAATAATAATAATAATAATAATAGAGAGAGAGAGAGAGAGAGAGAGAGAGAGATATCGACATAGGTAATGGTGGCAATAAATAACTATGCTTCTTCTGGTATGTTACCTTCTTCTGGTATTTTACCTACGAAGCAGAAGAAACATGCCGGATTCTATCCCTCATAATTATCTCCTGGTGATCCTCACCTTGTTCTACTTTTTCAGCATTTCCTCTGCAAATCTGCATGCATGCAACCAAAAAGACCGCAACTCTCTCTTGTCCCTGCCTTTTATTAACACCTCTTCCCCTTCTTTAAATTGGTCTGCCACTGATTGTTGCCATTGGGAAGGTATTTCTTGTGATCATAAAAGTCGGGTTACTCATATATCGTTACCCTCTAAGCGTCTCAAAGGGAGTGTATCTCCATTCCTTGAAAACCTCACAAGCCTCTCTCACCTCAATCTCTCCCATAATTCACTTTCAGATTCTCTTCCCCCCGGATTCTTTTCATCCTTGAATCAACTCAAGGCCCTTGATCTAAGCCACAACCATCTAACTGGAGATATATCACTGTTATTTTCATCTAATGGATCATGGCCTGCCTCCATTCAAACAATTGACATTTCTAACAATGAATTCAATGGGTGGATCCAATCCTCATTTCTCCAACAAGCATGGAACTTGACCGAGCTCAATGTCTGCAACAATAGTTTCAAAGGGCCTATTCCTTCCTCTCCTTGCATCAATTCTCCCAACCTCAGTCTCCTTGATTTCTCCCGCAATAATCATAGTGGCGAAATTCCTCGTGGGTTAGGAGGATGCTCCAAACTAAAGATTTTCCGAGCAGGTTTTAACTCTCTTACAAAATTTCTTCCACATGACATGTATAGTGCAACAGCACTAGAAGAAATCTCCATACCTTTCAATTATCTTTCAGGATCCATCAACGATGGCATTGTGAACCTTACAAAGCTCTCTAACCTCGAGTTAAGTGACAATAAATTGGGCGGCAAGCTTCCACTGGATTTTGCAAAGCTTTCCGACTTAAAGCTCCTACACCTTCGAAATAACTTCCTCACAGGTTCTTTGCCCCCGTCATTGATGAATTGCACAAATCTTATCGAATTGGATTTACGAAACAATTCGTTTCAAGGAAACATCTCCAACCTTAATTTCTCCGGTCTTCAACAACTCACCATTCTTGACCTGGGGTTTAACAACTTCACCGGAAATTTCCCAACGAGCCTTCTCTCATGCAAGTCCCTAAGAGGAATTCGAATTTCCCATAATCGATTAGAGGGAGAAATCCCGCCTGAGGTGGCCCAATTGAGAAATTTATCTTTCTTCGCCCTCAGTTTCAATGGGCTAACTAATTTCACAAGTGGAATCAAGATTCTGATGCATTGCAAGAAGCTTGATGTTGTTCTTATGGCTCACAATTTCCTACAGGAGATGATTTCAAATGACGACATCAATATGGTTGCTTCTAATGGATTCAAAAATCTTCGGTTTTTGGATCTTAGTGAGTGCCAACTGACCGGTCAGTTTCCCATATGGCTATCTAAGCTTAAGAAGCTAGAAATCCTAAATCTAAATACCAATCGTATGACAGGTTCAATTCCTGGTTGGTTGTCAACCCTTCCAAGACTTATCTCTTTACAATTGTCTGATAACCTCATTTCAGGTGAATTTCCAAAGGAACTTTGTGCATTGCCAGCACTAGTATCAGAACAGGATCTAGCAGATAATAGCTCTTTTCTTTTACCAATTTTTAACATAAACATGAATATTTGGTTTCACCAGTACAACTCCATCCACAACTGGAAGCCAAATATAGTCCTTAGAAACAATAGCCTCGGCGGCCACATTCCTGTTGAGATAGCACGTTTGAAGCAACTTCATACATTGGACCTTAGCCATAACAACTTCTCAGGCAACATTCCAAGCCAAATATCCGAGCTCACAAACTTGGAAGATCTGGACCTCTCTGCAAATCAGTTGTCTGGGAAAATACCAGCATCACTAATAAGTTTGAGTTTTTTGCATAATTTAAATGTTTCAGACAATAAACTCTACGGAGATATACCATCAGGCACTCAGCTCCAAAGCTTTGATGCCTCTGCATACAAGGGCAACCTTGGACTTTGTGGTGACCCACTTCCCAAGTGTGGCCATCTTACAAGAGACAGTAGAGACAAGGACATTCACGATGAGGAAGATGGAGATTCAATCCCATGGTTTCATATTTTCATGGTGCTTGGTTTCATTACAGGACTTTGGGGAGTGTGTGGTCCTCTGGTATTATACCATAATTGGAGAGTCACATATTTTTTATTCCTAGACAAGTTAATAGATAAGCTCGATGAGGCAATTGCAGTCAATGTCTCTGGCTAGATTGTGCAGAAGTGTTAAGGAAATCACAGCAGACAACGTCCAATGTAGAGCAGGTGCAGCAGACGGTGCAATAGGCCATGCAGCAGACAACGTCCAATGCATAACAGGTACACACAGCGTAGACGCAGCACTCACTCAAGGCAGGCCAACAACAAACCGTGTCCCAGGCAGAGCAATAAAAGTCTGAAGATTTCCTTGTCTAAGATACACGTGGCCCAATAATATAGAATGGGTTGTTATGCATTGAGTAGTATAAATGTTGTACAGAACAGTAGTGAAAAATCAATGAAAATAAAAGCTGTCCTTGAGGCATTTCAGTAAGCACCTTGAGTGCTCTGTTCTCTTTTTACGTTATTATGGTATCAAGAGCTCAGTGACCTCCGTCGCTTCTCACTGATCCTATCCAATGACTTTGTCTGACTCTTCAGATGCTGAGGCTCCATCTCCCACCCCCATTATCAATGCCTCTCCCTTTAACTCAGCTAGTCATTTTATTAATATCAAGTTGACAGTTGACAATTATCCCTTGTGGAAGGCCCAGGTAGTGCCTTTTCTCAAGGGTAATCACTTATTTAATCATGTGGACGGCTCCTCAAGTGTGCCCCCTCCCTTGATAAATAATAACCCAAATCCTAAGTACCTCAAATGGACTCAAGTTGATTAGTTGCTGGTTTCAGCTCTCAACTCCTCTTTGTCCGAAAATGTGCTTGCACAGGTCCTTGAGTGCACTACTGCTCAAGAAATATGGACCATGTTGTAGAGTCTTTACGCAGCTCAGTCATCTGTGAATCTCATGCACACACAGCTCCAACTCGCCACTCTTAAAAAAGGACCAGAGTGCATTTCGGATTATTTCCATAATGAGAAGGTTTGTTAAACCACCACACTTAGAGAGGTGGAGATATCTTTCATTTATAGAAGATTACAAACCACGTATGGCTATACATGAGAAAGGAAACAATATTACATAAGGAAATAAATATACAAGAAGGAAATAAACCAGACAAGAATATTACAGCATGGGTCAACTATTATGAACAAGGAAAGAATTGCTAAGCATCAGGAGAGGATTCGGGAGTATCCTCAACACCCCCCCGCAAGCTAAGTGAGGGATTGAAGCATAAGCGAAGCTTGGAGTGAAAGAGAAGGAAGAGTTGTCGAGAGACACTCTTGGTGAAAATATCAGCAATCTGTAAGGAAGAGGGAACATGCTGGGTGCGAATGGTGCCGGCAACAACAAGTTCACGAAGAAAATGAAAATCCAAATCAATAGAGCTAAGAAATATGGCACTCTTGTTGTCACAAAGTAGAAGAGGTGAAGCAGGTGAAGTGACATGCAAGTCTCGAAGAAGATGCTGTAACCAAAGAACCTCAGCAGCAGTGGCGGCAAGAGCAAGATATTCGGATTCACAGCTGGACCAAGAGACAGTGGGCTGTTTCTTCGCACTGCACGAGACAAGATTGTTGCCAAGATAGATGGAATAGCCTAACGTGGAGCGACGAGTATCTGGACAACCAGCCCAATCAGCATCAGAGTAAGCAGTAATATTGGCGGAGGCAGAGGCTGTGAAGGAGAGACCAAGGTGAAGAGTGCCCTTGACATAACGAAGAATTCGCTTAACCGCCTGAAAATAATCCGCAGTAGGAGCATGCAAGAACTGACTGACGGAGTTGACGGAGTGAGCAAGATCAGGCCTGGTGATAGTTAGGTATTGAAGGGCACCAACAAGAGAACGATAAAGAGTGACATCAGAGAAGGGAGAACCATCAGAGGAGAGGCGCTGTCCAACAACCATGGGAGTGGTGACAGGTTTGCAGTCCAAAAGCTGAGCTCGAGCAAGGATGTCACGTGCATACTTGGTTTGGCTGAGAAAGAGACTGTCGGAGGTAGTGGTGACCTCAAGACCAAGAAAGTAGCTAAGAGAACCCAAGTCCTTCGTGGCAAACTCGGCATGAAGCTGACAAATGAAGGCACGAAGAAGAGAGGGATCACTGCCAATGATAAGAATGTCATCCACATATAAGAGGAGGTAAATAAGGTGCTTCTGATGACGAAGAACAAATAAAGAGGTATCAGCATGACTGCAAGAAAACCCAAGCTTAAGTAGAAAGGAACTAAAGCGGTGGAACCAGGCACGAGGTGCTTGCTTTAGTCCATAAAGAGCTTTCTTGAGCTTGCAGACATGGCCAGGAAAGCAAGGGTCGACATAACCAGGGGGTTGCTCCATATAAACATTTTCCTGCAAAACACCATTAAGAAAAGCTTTTTTGACGTCAAGTTGGCGAAAAGGCCAACCGTGAGAAACGGCAAGAGAGAGTACAACCCGAATAGTGGACGCCTTAATCACAAGACTAAAGGTATCAGTATAGTCAAGGCCGGGAAGCTGAGTATAACCCTTTGCTACAAGATGAGCCTTGAGACGGTCAATGGATCCATCGGAGAGATACTTTGTCCAAAAAACCCACTTGGAGCCCACAATATTTGTGTTAGATGGACGTGACACCAAATCCCAAGTATGATTATCATGAAGAGCTTTGATCTCATCATCCATAGTAGAAAGCCAAGCTGGATGTTTGGCAGCAGATTTGAAATTGCGGGGCTCAGAGGAGGAGAGCAGAGTATGAAGAAGACCCGAAGTATGCTGGCTAAGATAAGTAGGGTGGTGTGGCCGGAAAATGCCTGCTTTAGCACGGGTGACCATCGAATGCGAGGGAAGGGGTGCCGTGGGAGCTAAACCAACAGGAGCTGGACATGCTGGGCTCACGGACTGACGAGGCAGAAGAGTGGAGTCTCGCTGGGTGGAAGAGTCATGGTCCAAAACAGATGGAGACTCATTCGACGAAACCTGCAATAACTCAACAGATGGATCACTACAGAGACGACAATTAATGGGCCCTGGCTGAGCAGTAGGGTCGGATAGAGTGGGGGAGGGCAGGGAGGCAGTGAATGATGATGGGTTTGGGTCACGACAGGGCTCACTAAAAGCAGACTAGTCCAGAGCAGTTATTGGTCGAACAGGAGAGTTAGGAAGGAGGGGAAAATGGGTTTCATCAAATCGAGCATGGTGAGTGACATAAATTTTTGTGGTGGTCGGATCTAAGCAACGGAAGCCTTTGTAAACGGGACTATACCCTAAAAAAATACAAGGTATACTACGGGGAGAAAATTTATTTGGAGCATAGTCACGTAAGCAAGGAAAAACCCGACAACCAAAAGGATGAAAGTTTATGTAATGAGGGGTCTTAACATACAAAATTTCGCAATACTGAAATGATGTAGGTCGCAACCGGTTAATGATGTAGGTCACAGTACTGAAAGCGTCAACCCAATAAGAAACGGGAATACGTGAATGAAATAAGAGAGCCAGGCCCATTTCAATCACGTGACGGTGTTTGCGTTCGGCACGACCATTTTGGAATGGTGTATAAGGGTAGGACATTTGGTGATGAATCCCAGTTGAGCGAAGATGAGACTGAAAATGTAGACTATGAAATTCAGCACCACCGTCACTCTGAAAAATTTTAATTTTGCAAGAGAATTGATTTTCAACAAAGGTTTGAAATTGGAGAAAAATGTCGTAAAAATCAGACTTTAATTTCATGGGATAAAGCCAAGTAAAATGAGAGTGGTCATCAACAAAAAGCACGTAATAGGAAAAACCCATTGTGGATTTAACAGGAGCTGGACCCCAAATATCACAGTGAACAAGACCTAAAATTATATTAGATCAAGTGTCATTAGTGGAAAAAGGAAGTTTATGACTCTATGCAAGTTGACATGTAGAACAAATAGAGAGATTAGGCAAAAGAGACGTAAGATAAAGCTGTCCTTTTTTTATTCAAGAAGGAAATGACATAAGGGTTTACATGCCCCAGACGTGCATGCCATAAGTCATACGACGCCGTAAGAGCAGATTTATTGAGGACAGAAAAAAAAAAAAAAAGCATTGTTGCCGCTTGTCAGTACATAGAGGCCACCATCACGTTTGTCGGTTGCTATCACCTTGCTTGTGGTTCAGTTCTGAATGACAAAAGAAGAATTAGTGAAAGTGACTTGCAAGGGAAAATATGTAGTTAATTTACTGATGGATAAAAGGTTTGCAAGGTCAAGCAATAACAGGATTTTCATGCTTGAACAGCAACTATCAACAACTAAACAAGAAAAAAATCAGCAAGTGTCTACTTTTCCAAGTTGAAACTCATCTGGAAAGAGATAATGAGGTATGAAGAACCTTTCAAATGCTCGGCAGTGGATTGTGGCACTGTTTTGGTGCTGAACAAAAGGCTCGAGAAAAGACAGATTATGCAATTCCTTATGGGATTGGATGACACTCGTGCTGACCTAAGGAACTAGATTTTGGTGAAGGATCCACTGCCCTCACTAGATGATGTATTCAATCATGTTCTACAAGGAGAGGCGAATCATGAGCTTGCTAACCCGGTCCAAAATATTTTAGAATCTATAGCAATGGCAGTCAATAGTGGCAGACCTCAGAACCAGAAGGGAAATGCCAAGTAGACGAAAGGAAACTACAAGGGATTGGGTCCTAAGGAGAGAGCATCATGCATGAAATGTGGGAGAACAAATCATACAGTGGATACTTGTTGGGAAATCTACGCATGCCTTCCAAACCACAAACTGTATAAGCCAAGAATTGGAGGCGGAACCAGGAGAAGGTGGCCAACAATGCATCTTTAGATGAAGGCTTGGGAGTGACAAATCTGAACATCTTGCCAGATCAAATACAGTAGTTAATGGCCCCTTTTGCAATGCCAAAATTCCACTCCATCTAGCAGCAACTCAAAAAATCCAGGTGTAAATTTACCAAAACATAATGGTAAGCTTCTTGTTGCTTCATCTATTTCCTTGAGACATTCTTTGAGTTGCACAAACAACATCACTAATAGAAGTGCATGGATTCTTGACAGTGGGGCAACTAATCACATCATAGGATCTCTTGATCTACTCACACAGAAAAAGCCTTTGGAAAATGTCTCGGTTAACCTACCCAATGGCACTATGGTAAGTTTCACATATAGGGACTGTCATCATTTCATCCTCTCTCATTCTAAAAAAATGTCTTATAAGTACCTAACTTTGATTACAGTCTCATTTCTACAAGTCAAATTAGCTTAGACCTAAACACTTGTTTCATTTTCTTGGCTAAACAATGTTTTATTCAGGAGCTAGACACTTGGAGGGCGATTGGAATTGCTAGAGAAAAACAAGAGCTCTATCTTTTGGAGAAGAATCAGCTCGGGGACAAGTGTTAAGGAAATCACAGCAGACAACGTCCAATGTAGAGCAGGTGCAGCAGACGGTGCAATAGGCCATGCAGCAGACAACGTCCAATGCATAACAGGTACACACAGCGTAGACGCAGCACTCACTCAAGGCAGGCCAACAACAAACCGTGTCCCAGGCAGAGCAATAAAAGTCTGAAGATTTCCTTGTCTAAGATACACGTGGCCCAATAATATAGAATGGGTTGTTATGCATTGAGTAGTATAAATGTTGTACAGAACAGTAGTGAAAAATCAATGAAAATAAAAGCTGTCCTTGAGGCATTTCAGTAAGCACCTTGAGTGCTCTGTTCTCTTTTTACGTTATTATGGTATCAAGAGCTCAGTGACCTCCGTCGCTTCTCACTGATCCTATCCAATGACTTTGTCTGACTCTTCAGATGCTGAGGCTCCATCTCCCACCCCCATTATCAATGCCTCTCCCTTTAACTCAGCTAGTCATTTTATTAATATCAAGTTGACAGTTGACAATTATCCCTTGTGGAAGGCCCAGGTAGTGCCTTTTCTCAAGGGTAATCACTTATTTAATCATGTGGACGGCTCCTCAAGTGTGCCCCCTCCCTTGATAAATAATAACCCAAATCCTAAGTACCTCAAATGGACTCAAGTTGATTAGTTGCTGGTTTCAGCTCTCAACTCCTCTTTGTCCGAAAATGTGCTTGCACAGGTCCTTGAGTGCACTACTGCTCAAGAAATATGGACCATGTTGTAGAGTCTTTACGCAGCTCAGTCATCTGTGAATCTCATGCACACACAGCTCCAACTCGCCACTCTTAAAAAAGGACCAGAGTGCATTTCGGATTATTTCCATAATGAGAAGGTTTGTTAAACCACCACACTTAGAGAGGTGGAGATATCTTTCATTTATAGAAGATTACAAACCACGTATGGCTATACATGAGAAAGGAAACAATATTACATAAGGAAATAAATATACAAGAAGGAAATAAACCAGACAAGAATATTACAGCATGGGTCAACTATTATGAACAAGGAAAGAATTGCTAAGCATCAGGAGAGGATTCGGGAGTATCCTCAACACCCCCCCGCAAGCTAAGTGAGGGATTGAAGCATAAGCGAAGCTTGGAGTGAAAGAGAAGGAAGAGTTGTCGAGAGACACTCTTGGTGAAAATATCAGCAATCTGTAAGGAAGAGGGAACATGCTGGGTGCGAATGGTGCCGGCAACAACAAGTTCACGAAGAAAATGAAAATCCAAATCAATAGAGCTAAGAAATATGGCACTCTTGTTGTCACAAAGTAGAAGAGGTGAAGCAGGTGAAGTGACATGCAAGTCTCGAAGAAGATGCTGTAACCAAAGAACCTCAGCAGCAGTGGCGGCAAGAGCAAGATATTCGGATTCACAGCTGGACCAAGAGACAGTGGGCTGTTTCTTCGCACTGCACGAGACAAGATTGTTGCCAAGATAGATGGAATAGCCTAACGTGGAGCGACGAGTATCTGGACAACCAGCCCAATCAGCATCAGAGTAAGCAGTAATATTGGCGGAGGCAGAGGCTGTGAAGGAGAGACCAAGGTGAAGAGTGCCCTTGACATAACGAAGAATTCGCTTAACCGCCTGAAAATAATCCGCAGTAGGAGCATGCAAGAACTGACTGACGGAGTTGACGGAGTGAGCAAGATCAGGCCTGGTGATAGTTAGGTATTGAAGGGCACCAACAAGAGAACGATAAAGAGTGACATCAGAGAAGGGAGAACCATCAGAGGAGAGGCGCTGTCCAACAACCATGGGAGTGGTGACAGGTTTGCAGTCCAAAAGCTGAGCTCGAGCAAGGATGTCACGTGCATACTTGGTTTGGCTGAGAAAGAGACTGTCGGAGGTAGTGGTGACCTCAAGACCAAGAAAGTAGCTAAGAGAACCCAAGTCCTTCGTGGCAAACTCGGCATGAAGCTGACAAATGAAGGCACGAAGAAGAGAGGGATCACTGCCAATGATAAGAATGTCATCCACATATAAGAGGAGGTAAATAAGGTGCTTCTGATGACGAAGAACAAATAAAGAGGTATCAGCATGACTGCAAGAAAACCCAAGCTTAAGTAGAAAGGAACTAAAGCGGTGGAACCAGGCACGAGGTGCTTGCTTTAGTCCATAAAGAGCTTTCTTGAGCTTGCAGACATGGCCAGGAAAGCAAGGGTCGACATAACCAGGGGGTTGCTCCATATAAACATTTTCCTGCAAAACACCATTAAGAAAAGCTTTTTTGACGTCAAGTTGGCGAAAAGGCCAACCGTGAGAAACGGCAAGAGAGAGTACAACCCGAATAGTGGACGCCTTAATCACAAGACTAAAGGTATCAGTATAGTCAAGGCCGGGAAGCTGAGTATAACCCTTTGCTACAAGATGAGCCTTGAGACGGTCAATGGATCCATCGGAGAGATACTTTGTCCAAAAAACCCACTTGGAGCCCACAATATTTGTGTTAGATGGACGTGACACCAAATCCCAAGTATGATTATCATGAAGAGCTTTGATCTCATCATCCATAGTAGAAAGCCAAGCTGGATGTTTGGCAGCAGATTTGAAATTGCGGGGCTCAGAGGAGGAGAGCAGAGTATGAAGAAGACCCGAAGTATGCTGGCTAAGATAAGTAGGGTGGTGTGGCCGGAAAATGCCTGCTTTAGCACGGGTGACCATCGAATGCGAGGGAAGGGGTGCCGTGGGAGCTAAACCAACAGGAGCTGGACATGCTGGGCTCACGGACTGACCTAGACAAGTTAATAGATAAGCTCGATGAGGCAATTGCAGTCAATGTCTCTGGCTAGATTGTGCAGAAGGAGCCTAGTATATACATGATGTCCTTTTGTGTAATAAATTGGGCTGTCTAGAGTAGGTGTTAGTTTAGTTTGTCAAGTTTCAACTTTTCATCAATTTAGACGTACTTATAATTTCATATCAAGTTCAATATGATTCCCTTGCTCCACTACATTGAATCGGGAGTTAAAGAAAAAAAAAAATTGTTTTTCACTGAAAGAAAATAGATTTAAATTTATCAATAAAAAAGAAATTAAAGAATAGATGGAAAGAAAAGACTTTGTCTTTCAACAAAGAAAATAGAAAAAAGAAATAAATGGCCTTTTTATGGCTTCTTTGTTTGTTTTCATTTCGCAGCCTCCTGGCACTGGTAAATATGCTATTATTTCTATCGAATTAATATTGGAAAAACCAGAGGAAAATCAGGAGGCGCAAATTGTGGATCAGAGTTGCTTGTTGTTGTTCCCTATAACTCAGTTTGACTTTGCTTTATTTGGAAAGACAAGCCCCTGACTTACAAGAAAACTAGAGGTGCCGCTTGCTTCTTTGGAGTCTGACATGCGGATTAAAAGGAGTAGATAGCTGCTGTTTATTGATTTGGTTTCCAATATGTTGTACAGATTCAGTTTTCTGTCTAAGCTTTTGTATATGTATTAGGAGAAGACATCTTGTAATTTTCAATTCAATTAATACGAATTCATTGGTAACCAAATTGGAAGCCAACACTAAATATTTTATAAATATTTTCTCTTCTGATATGGTATCAGAGAGAGAGAGTTTTGACTCTCTTTGTTCTACCGATCCTAACATCCCACTTTCACCTCAAAAACTTCTTTCTTACCAACTCTCATTATGACCGAACCTCACTAACCTGAAGATGAATTTTCCAATCCCTATTTCGTACATCGTAGGGAGAGCCTTGGACTTGTTTTACTCTCACAACCGTTAAACCCTCATAATTATCATGCTTGGAGTAGAGCTATGAATGAAGCTCTATCAGCCAAAAACAAATTAGGCTTCATCAATGGCACCATCACAAATCCTGCTGATATAGATGCCAAATACCCACAGTGGCAGAGATGCAACCATATGATCCAGTCTTGGATCACCAACAGTCTCTCACCTGAGATTGGTGGATACATCATGTGGTCGAACTCCAAATCAGTAGTATGGGATGAGCTCAAGAAAAGGTTTGCAAGGTCGAGCAATAACAGAATTTTCATGCTTGAACAGCAACTGTCAACAACTAAACAAGAAAAAAATCCAGCAAGTGTCTACTTTTCCCAGTTGAAACTCATCTGGAAAGAGATAATGAGGTATGAAGAACCTTCCAAATGCTCGGCAGTGGATTGTGGCGCTGTTTTGGTGCTGAACAAAAGGCTCAAGAAAAGACAGATTATGCAATTCCTTATGGGATTGGATGACGCTCATGCGAACCTAAGGAACCAGATTCTGTTGAATGGCCCACTGCCCTCACTAGATGATGTATTCAATCTTGTTCTACAAGGAAAGGCAAATCATGAGCTTACTAACCCGGCCCAAAATATTTCAGAATCTACAGCAATGGCAGTCAACAATGGCAGACCTCAAAACCAGAAGGGAAATGCCAAGCAGACAAAAGGAAACTACAAGGGATCGGGTCCTAAGGAGAGAGCATCATGCATGAAATGTGGGAGAACAAATTATACCATGAAAACTTGTTGGGAAATCTACGGATACCCTCCAAACCACACACTGAATAAGCCAAGAACTAGAGGCGAGAACCAACAGAAGGTGGCCAACAATGCATCTTCAGATGAAGGCTTGGGAGTGACAAATCTGAACATCTCACCAGATCAAATACAATAGCTCATAGCCCTTTTGCAATGCCAAAATTCCACTCCATCTAGCAGCAACTCAGAAAATCAAGGTATAAATGTACCAAAACATAGCGGTAAGCTTCTTGTTGCTTCATCTATTTCCTTGAGACATTCTTTGAGTTACACAAACAACATCACCAATAGAAGTGCATGGATTCTTGACAGTGGGGCAACTAATCACATCACAGGATCTCTTGATCTACTCACACAAAAAAATCCTATGGAAAATGTCTCGGTTAACCTACCCAATGGCACTACGGTACCAGTTTCACATATAGGGACTGCCATCATTTCACCCGCTCTCATTCTAAAAAAATGTCCTATATGTACCTAACTTCAATTACAATCTCATTTCTACAAGTCGGATTAGCCGAAACCTAAACACTTGTTTCATTTTCTTGGCTAAACAATGTTGTATTCAGGAGCTGGACACTTGGAGGACGATTGGAATTGCTAGAGAAAAACAAGGGCTCTATCTTTTGGAGAAGAATCAGCTCGTGGACAAGCTTCCATCCCACCAACCCGTGGCCAACTCAACCAACTCTTCATCTGTTTTGACACCAGAATTGTGGCATTAACGTTTGGGACACCCCTTCGATTAACACCTCAATTTATTGCATAGTATAGAGCCTAATATCCCTCCTTTTGTTGACAAGCATCAATGTGAAACTTGTTATATGGCAAAACAAACCCTTTTCCCAAGAGTCAAAAATTTGTTGATGCACCTTTTGATCTAATACAAATGGATATTTGGGGCCCTTTCTCCGTTAGTTCACTCATGGTGCTCATTATTTTCTAACAATAGTTGATGACCACAATAGAATGACATGGATTTACCTCATGTGTTCTAAAGGCCAAACAAGACAAATCATACAAAGTTTCTTCAATCTTGTTGAAAATCAATTTCAATGTAAGATTAAAGAAATAAATTCCGATTAAGGAAAAGAATTTCAAATGACCGAATTGTTTGCCTCAAAGGGGGTACTTCACCAACAAAGTTAACAAAGTTGCATCTACCCCCCTCAACAAAACTCCATCGTTGAAAGAAAACACTTACACTTGTTGAATGTAACGTGAGCTCTTAGATTTCAAGCCAATTTACCCTTAAAATTCTGGGGAGAATGTGGTGTCAGAGCAGCATATTTAATAAATCGAATCCCTTCTCCAAACCTCCAAAACCAATCCCCATATCAAATCATTTTTTCTAAAATTCCTTCATATTCTCACCTAAAGACTCTAAGATGTCTATGCTATGCATCAAACCTCAATCCACACCGATCCAACTTTGATCCAAGAGCACATAAATGCTTGTTCATAGGATACCCAAATTGCATTAAAGGTTACAAACTCTTTGACTTAAAGACTCAAGAAACCTTCATTAGTCTTGATGTAGTCTTCTATGAAAACACATTTCCCTTCCTAAACACAAATCAGCTACCCTCACAATAATTAAAAAAAAAAACCAAAATAGTTCATATCAACCATTTGCTTTCCTCAACCCCATATTTCATGTAAGCATATTTGAATATTTTGATTCATATGTCTCTAACCTAATTAATGTCATACCATGTGAAAAATCTTTCTTAAATGTGTAAATCGGACAATTTTTCGATTTAGTCTTTACATAGTGAGCTAGGGTGAAATAAGGGTAGATGTATCAAGATAAACATGATGCAACCATGTGGAAAAGGCTTTTGATTACTTCAAAGATATGGTTATGATGATGTAGTATAACACCCATATTCCAAAGGTCCAGAGAGTTAGCTCATATCACCTAAAATATCTCCTAAGTCTAATTGTCCTATAAAACTCATTGCTTTAAACCAACTATTTCAATATAATTATTCTAGGAAAACCACAAAAACTGAATATAAACATCAACTTCCAAAATACCAAGTCATCATAACAACAATAAATTCACTAAATGAAATCCTCCAAAAATCATAGCATCCTTTTGTGCTTGATCCATTGTTTTTAAATAATCTCGCCATGCTCCTTAATCTTGATCTTTAGCTGAAATATTTGAATTATCATAAAAATATTGTAGAGATAAGTAGTAAGTTATCAACAACTCAATAAGCAGAAAGTATATACTAATATGCAAACATGAGCATTTACAGAGTATAGAACACAAAACAAAACATTTTCAATTTTAGCATGCAGAACAAAACATGTTATCAAAATATCATAGCAATAATTCAAAATATTTATATTCCAAAGTCCTTAGGCATAACATAACTGAGCATCATCATCATATCAGAACAAAGACCATGTTTAATTCCCGTGGTAGGGTTGCGCTATTTCTGGTGGCCAAACTAGGCAGAGACAAAAGTGAATCTTCCCTTTATCATTTTTAGAGCCCAGAGTGTGCACACAGGAAAGACCATGCAAAAACCATTTTGTTTCTACTGTGGGTGCACTCAGAGACAGAGAAGTTGGTATTAATTCAAACAAAGGTCACAGTTTTACACTCCTGGTAAGGTTAGAGCAGAGTCGAGCATAAACAGAATTAGATACAAAATCAGAATATTATACGAAAGGTTTTCAAATGCCACATTATATCAAAATAGAGTACTAAATAGAATCAGATCATCTTCACATAATCAAAATCGGTTCAGAGCATCTTCACATGATCTTGCAAAAATTTTCAAATTTCATATTCACTATTTTTGCACAATTTAGAAACAGAATGCCAAAATTTGCTCATGCCTATATCAATCATGAAAAACAAATACTTTTCTCTTTTATACAGATTTCATGAGTAATGCAAAACAAATAACTGAGATTGTTTCAATTTTGTTTTCATAACAAAATATGCATATTTTTTCAAAATCAACATTAATCTATTTCTTTTAATGCAAAGTCTAGCATTGGAATTTCGCTTACCTTAACTTGTAAAATTTTCTAAATTTTTCCCACGAGAGTGTCAAACAAATATCAATCGTCACCTATAAAATAGACACATAACTTACTCAAATTTCTAATTAAACATGTATTTTGATATTTAAGTTTGAAATGCTAAAATAACCTATTTTTGCAAAAACAAATTCTAAAATTCTCATAACCCGAAATATCATCACTCCCAATTTAATCGATATCCACTAATTTCTCCAACTAATACTTTAAATTCTAAATTATTTCTGTAAAATAAGTATAGGGCAAATATATTTACTCAATTAAAAATTAAGCCCATGTAAAATACATCTCAAACTTAATATCCACCTATCATAACCCCAACTCACAGAGGTCTATTTAAAAGTCAAGCCCACAATAAGATAAATTCAATACAACTACAACCCAACATAAACAGTCCAAGAAAGGCTTAGCTGGCTCAACTACAAGCTCCATGTGAAAATACCCAACCTAATTTAAAAACACAAGTTGCATCTATTTTAGGAGCTACACGACATATATAGGCGACACTTTTGTAATAACACTAATTAATGGTATAGACCTATAATACTGGAATCTCACAAAAAAAAGCAAGCAAATAACGGAGACAAGGGAAGAGTACAGTTGAGGCTATATGGGCTTCCAATCTCGGCTAATATCAATGACATCCGAGTTATGTTTAATGGGGGAAGAGGGAGAGAGATAAATCTTTACTCATGGTGGAGAGAGAGAGAGAGAGAGAGAGAGAGAGAGAGAGAGTTATGTATGGTGGAGTGTGCTAATCGAGATGATGGTGGTGTGGGAAGTAGCACAACCAAGCTATATGTGGGCGTTAGCTAGTGAAGAATCGGCGGCGGGTAGTGGCTAGCCGAGGTCAACAGTGACCGAAAAGCTAAGAGCTTGGGGAGTCGTTTCTTGCTTTGTTTTTGTATGATGCAAGGGAGCCTTGCATCTTATTAAGGCAACAACTAAGCTGTCACAACAAATGCCTAAGGAAAACATTCCAGAAGGCACTAGAGGTGCCTCTACATTAACCGAAACGAGTGGTTCCTGTTTGTTACTAAATTCAAATGAAATTTGCTTCAAATGTGTTGATAAATGTACTATTAATTTACCCTAATTGGGTTGTATAAATATGGCCACAGGCCTCTGTAATTGATATGCTGAAAACAATATACTCAGAAATAATAAGCCCTTTAAGGCATTCCTTCGAGCACCTGTTGTGTATTTCTTTTCTTCATTACGTCGTGACCTACGGTGGCTCACTTGTGGGTTCAAGGCTGGCTATGGCGGTGGCACAACGAGTAGTTGAGGAGAAGGTTGGCAGTGAAGTCTGGGCATGGGGATTTCGTGCGGCGAACATACATAGGTTGGGCTTCCATGATGGTGGCTTTACCATGGCTGAGGAAAATCTTCTAGGTTGTCCTTGCTGGCCATTAAGCTATAGAGAAGAAACCGAAAGGTGCGGGAGGCATGAAGGAGGCTCACGGTGTTGTTTAGGCTACATTTGGCAAATCCTAAAGATAGAAGGGCTGAGGCTGTCGTGGACTAGGAAACTCACGATGTGGAGAAGGATGTGGTGCAATAGGGGTAGAGTGTGGCTATGGTGACTTTCAACGGACTAGAGGAACTAGGTGGCTTCCGATTGGTTCTGGTGCTATGCTCAACTGTAGTGGTTTCTACCGAGTGACAACTTGCTAAGGGACCATGAGGTTGCTGGTGGCGTTAAGAGGCACCATGGCTCAACACAGAAGGGGGAAAAAAATAAATGGAAGGGTGGCGAGAGAGTGGGAAACCAGAGAAAATCTGTGGGAGTTTGCGAAATGGAAAATGCTAAATGCACTTAAGAAAAATTTACAAAAAACTTATTTCTCCACATGCAATGTAAGTTATTGATATGTTGAAAATTATGAAATTTAAAATTTAAAATTTGACGTTCAATATAAAACTAACAAAATAAATATTATAGGTAAAAATATAAGTAAAACTGTAAGTACATATAATACTACTCAAGAGAATAGATCGGGAGGGAGATGATGGGGAGGAGAGGGAAACTAAAGGGGATGATTTTTTACAAAACAGTGTGGTTTACTTCAATGAGGTGGCTTTTCCGTGGGCTTGGGCTTGGCCCCGGGTGTTACATGTATTGTTTAGGTTATATAAGCATGTACAAATTTTTTACCTTATAGTATAGTAAAATGCGCAGCATACAAGCAGGATTAGAGAAATTGAATTATGGGGTATGAAAAGAAATCTTTGGTTATTTTGTTGGTAGTACCGTCTAAGAGTTGTAAAACTTACAACTATCGTGTAAGAGGGGTTAGAAGATTTGGTCTTAGATGTGGGGTAGATTTGTGTAGCTTTGCAACCAAAATCAACACATCTGTGGAAAATCAACAATAACCGAACCAAAATCTAAAAATATACCAAAAATGTAAAAATATATGCAAATTGAAAAAATAAAACAAGCAAAATCAGTGGATCTATCGAAATCCAAACCAAAATCGAAGAAGAAAGGAAGGAAGCCTGGTGAAAAATAAGGAGGCAGGCCAAGAAGGAGGGAAGTGGCAGAGAATGGAAGAAGAAAATACTAAGAAAGAAGTAATGAGCAAAATTGAGAACAATTTAGTCTAAAAATATCCCTTTTTTGTGACCTCTTTTTTTTTTTCAGGCGAGGCAAGTAAGGACATAAGTCCCAAAATCTAAGTTTGAGAATATTTCTTAGGGTTAGTTTGTTTTTACAAATCCATTTTAATTCATCTAATTTTATATAATCGTTACAACTTTTTGTAAACTTTAAAATAAAATATAATAAATAATTTAATTTTTTTAAATTATAAAATAAATATAATATTAAAAATTATATTATAATAATATTTTCTTTAACTTTAACTTTAATCTCATCTCATTTATGATTTTTCGTAACTAAATCAGGCCTAGAGGAATATTTTTCTAATTTTATAGGTTTTGCTTTCGCCGGTCTTGTGTAGGAGAGTGATGTGGGGATGGCATGCAATTGCTCAAAGTAGTTGTGTGATAAAGGGAAGCTTAGCGTGATAGACGGGGAAGTTATGTCATCCCAGACGACCGATGACTTTTTCTGCAAAGTAGACAAGCAAGATTTTTAATGATGTTCTATTTTCTGTGGACAACACAAACCATGATTTAATATATCAAATAGAACATCATGACCAATACAATCATTCAAGAAGTTTTGAACCATTCAAGTTTTGATATATATGGTCAGTTCAGTTCTAATTTTTAGCTTTAGATCAACATTCAACATCATTCAAGTTGATATATACACTCAAGTTTTTGAACCATTCAACATCATGAACATATATGAAACGATTCAGTTCTTATTAGCTTCAAAACGAACTGTGGTCTCTCCGAATATCTTCTATCTATGCTTATCCAAATTGAACGCTCAGTTCAAAGACTTGAGTCTTTTTAACGGTGATTGCTTGGTGCTAAGACATTAAAAACGATGGTTGGGGGGATAAGGAGATATGAGAATTTAGTAAATAGTAATAAAATGATTCGTGAATAATTTGATTTAATATTTTTTAGATTTTCAAAAATAAGAATAAAAGATTTGAAAAAGAAAATATTATAAATTTAAATATTATTATAATATTATTTTTGTTTTAAGATTTGAAAAAAATCATGAATTATTTTTCGTTTGCAAATTTGAAAAAGTTGCAATGATTAATTTGAAAGTATTTGTATTGTAACGATGTTTGGAAAGAAAATGAAATGAGATGAAACAAAAATTGTTCCCAATCATCCCCTAACTCTGTAAAAGAGATCTAGATTCTAGACAGTGTTGATAACTGCTAGTTTGGCTACTAGATTATTCTAATAATACTTCATTATTATTTTATGGTTACTTTTCACTTATTTTTTATTATTTTTATTATTATTTACTACTATATATTTAATATTTTATTATTATTTTTGTACTAGTATTTATAGTTGTTCTGGACTAATCATGGTCAAAGAAGGCACCTCCTGCAGATTGTACATAAATGAATAGAGAACTTATTGAAAAAGAAATCAGCTAAAATACAGAATGCAGTCTCTTGATTAGCTAAAATTAAAGAATTAATGCTGTTTGGACTTTGGAGATTCTCGAGCCTCCACGTCCGGATTATTAAATTTTTTTTTAGTAAATCTGAGCTAAAAATCATCTTCTTTTTTTAATATTTATTAATTTTATATTTTTTCTCGAACTTTTACTTCTCATTCCTTACTCTTTCTCTATTATATTAAAATGATATATTTTTTATGATTTTATTATTATTATTTTCAATTAAATTTGAAATTAAAAAAATCTAGAATTATATAATTATTTGAGAATTGAAATCGTACCTAACAATGTGGAAATGTGTGTTAGTTAATAAAAATTATTTAAATGTTTAGTAAAACTAACTTTATTTAATATTATTGAAAGATATAAAAATATAATATGCCTCACATTAACAAAAATAAGAATTGTTTTATTTTTATGATATTGTTTTTAGTTTGAGGACTGCTAGAGACACACAATAATCCTACAAAAGGATCACACAAACTGACGTGTCACTACGACGTTCAGTTAAGTTTTTTCTTTTTTTTTTTCCCTCCCCAGCCCCAATACCCCTTTCCCGGTCGCAAACCCACATTGTTGCCCCCAGCAAACAGCCAGCGCATTTGTCAGAGCCAGCCCCAAAAAACAGCCAACGTCGCCACCACCATTCCCATCCCTCACCAACAACAAACAACAGACCTCTATCTCTTGGTCTCTCTTTCTCTCATATTCCTTCTATTTTCCTTTGCAATTTTCTCAACAACCAAACAGAGAACAAATGTTATTTTACATTCATTTTTTCAACAACCCAACAAGAGCAAGTTGTGATTTTCCCTCTCAACAACTAAATAGCTAACAAAAATTATTTTCCTTTAATTTTCTCAATAACCAAACAAAATTTTCCATTTCATTTTCTCAACAACCAAACGTAGAGAGATATACGGTGGTAGAGGGCTGTCGACGACTCAACGGGAACGAAGTGCAGGTGAACTAATGAATGGGTCTCTGTCTGGAGGAGGGCTCGCTTCAGGTCCTCATGATAGTGAAATGGGGGGAGGGAGACTAGGCGGGAGGGAGGAGTGAGAAAAAGAATAGAAAAAATAAAAGTTGGGGGAGGGGAACTGAGGGCATGAAGTGAAATAAAAAAATGAAAAGAAATACTGAAGGAAAGTTGGGGACTCGGGAAGCGGAAAGTGAAATAAAACTAAAAAAATACTTAGACACGTCATTTTGTGGGATCCTTTTGTGGGATCCTTTTGTGTCCCTAGTACTTTCCAAGTCTTAAACCCTTTTTAAATTTTTTCCGTGCCTCTCCATACACCTGGTAAGGAAAATGGTGAAACTTTACATTGGAAACGTGACTGACTCATACGTATGGAAATAAATAGTATATTTTGAAGATTTCTATTACATATAAT
>QGSO01000174.1:30283-89953 GCA_011037825.1 Carya cathayensis
TCCCGCCCTGCCCCCCCCCCCCCCCCCCCCCCCCCCCTTCCTCTCTCCCAGACTCTCCCTCCCTCTTTCTTCAAGTTATGCTCCTTCACCTTCAAGTTAAGAACTTTTGAAGTGGGAACATGCAATTCTCTGTGCCTCATGATCTCCTCCTCACCTTATTTCTCTTTTCTAGTATTTTCTCTGAAAGTCAAGCATGCAGCCAAAAAGACCGCAACTATCTCTTGTCCCTACCCTTTAATACTTCTTCACCTTCTTTAAATTGGTCTGCCACTGATTGTTGCAATTGGGAAGGTATTTCTTGTGATCATAAAGGTCGGGTCACTCATATTTGGTTACCCTCTAAAGGCCTCAGAGGGAGTGTACCTCCCTATATTGGAAACCTCACAAGTCTCTCCTACCTCAATCTCTCCCACAATGCACTTTCAGGTTTTCTCCCTGTGAGATTCTTTTCCTCCTTCAATCAACTCAAGGTCCTTGATTTGAGCAACAACCATCTAGCTGGAGATATATCATTATTATTTTCCTCTAAGGGCGGCTCGTCTGACGGTTGGCCTTCCTCAATTCGATTAGTTGACATCTCCAACAATGACTTCAATGGGATCATCCAATATTGGTTCCTCCAACGTGCAGAGAAGTTGGACAAGCTCAATGTAAGCCACAACAGTTTCACAGGCTCTATTCCTAACTACCTCTGTATGCATTCTCCCTTTGTCAGGCTCCTTGATTTCTCTTTTAATTATCATAGTGGCCAAATTCCTGAGGGGCTAGGGGGATGTAGCAAACTAGAGATTTTCCGGGCAGGTTTCAACTCGCTCTCAGGACTAATTCCACATTATCTATACAGTGCGACAAGGTTAGAAGAAATCTCGTTACCTTCCAATAATCTTTCAGGACCCATTACCAATGACATTGTGAACCTTACCAAACTCACCAGTCTTGAGTTATATGACAATGAATTGAGCGGCAAGCTCCCTGTGGATATTGGAAAGCTCAACAGGTTAAAGCATCTACTCCTTGATAGCAACCACCTGACAGGTTCCCTGCCTCCATCTTTCATGAATTGCACAAAGCTCATGACAGTGAACTTAGGGCTCAATTTCTTTGAAGGAGATATTTCTACCCTTAATTTCTCCCGTCTTCATCAACTTGCTACACTTGACTTGTGGAAAAATAAATTCACTGGTAGCTTTCCAGTAAGCCTTTCCTCATGCAAGTCTCTGAGAGCAATTCGAATCGCCCAAAATCAACTAGAGGGACAAATCCCCCCTGAGGTGGTTCAATTAAAATTCTTGTCTTTCCTTTCACTTAGCTACAATAGGCTAACCAATGTCACAGGAGCAATCAACATTCTGATGCGTTGCAAGAGTCTTAGTGTACTCCTCCTTACAAAAAATTTTTTGCACGAGGCCCTGCCAGCAGAGGACAGCATAGTTGATCCTGACGGATTTCGGAATCTCCAATACTTGGGTCTCGCTCATTGTCAACTCACAGGTCAATTGCCAATCTGGTTATCAAAGCTTAAGAAGCTAGAAATCTTGGGTCTAAGTTTCAATCGTATCACAGGTTCAATTCCTGGATGGTTGTCGACTCTACCAAGGCTCTCTCGTATAAACTTGTCTCATAACTTGATTTTGGGTGAATTCCCTAAAGAGCTTTGTGCATTGCCAGCATTGGTATCAAAACAAGCTCTAATGGACAATAGTTCTTTGATTTTTTCAATCTTTGCAAAACGAAATGGTTCCCTTTTGGAGTTCAATTCCCTATCCAACATGGGACCAAAAATATCCCTTGAAAACAACAGCCTTAGTGGTAACATCCCCCTTGAGATTGGTCATTTGAAGCAACTTGTTGGTCTGAATCTTAGCCATAACCACTTCTCAGGCAACATTCCAGACCAAATATCTGAGCTTACAAACTTGGAAAGATTGGACCTCTCTGCAAATCAGCTATCTGGCGAAATACCAAAATCATTCGCTAGTCTGCATTTCTTGCATGAGTTCAGCGTTGCAAACAATAATCTCTGCGGAGCAATACCGTCAGGAACTCAGCTTCAGAGCTTTGACGTCTCTGCATATGGGGGTAATCCTGAACTTTGTGGCGCCCCCCTTCCATACGAGTGTGGCCATATTCTTCATAGCAACAATGACATTCAAGATGAGGAAGATGGACCTGCAATTAGATGGAGTCATATTAGTACTATTCTTGGCCTCATTACAGGATTTTGGGGAGTCATTGGTCCTTTGATTTTAAGCCATAATTGGAGAGTTGTGTATTTTGAGTTTTTGGAAAACGTGAAAAATAGACTTTGTGTAATGCTTAGGAATGTGCTTGGCTAGATTTCGTCGAAAGACAGTAATTAACTGATGCCTTAAATATTAATCTCTATTGAAACTACTTTGTTTGAATCAAATTGAGGTTTCCCTAATCAACTCAGTGCCATATCCAATTTGGACATACATTATCATTTCAGGTGAATTTTCAAAGGAACTTTGTGCATTGCCAACACTAGTATCAGAACAGGATCTAGGAGATAATAGCTCTTTTCTTTTACCAATTTTTTGCATAAACAGTTGTTGGTTTCACCAGTACAACTCCATCTACAACTAGAACCCAAATCTAGTCCTTAGAAACAAAAGTCTCAGCGGCCACATTCCTGTAGAGATAGCACGTTTGAAGCTACTCGGTTCATTGGACCTTAGCCATAACAACTTCTCTGGCAACATTCCAAGCAAAATATTGGAGCTCACAAACTTGGAAGATTTGGACCTCTCTGCAAATCAGTTTTCTGGTGAAATACCAGCATTCACTAGTTTGCATTTTTTGCGTAATTTTAGTGTTGCAGACAATGAGCTGTACGGAGAAATACCAACAGACACTCAGCTCCAAAGCTTTGATACCTCTGTGTATACAAGGGCAACCCTGGACTTTCTGGTGCCCCACTTCCCAAGCGTGGCCATCTTACAAGAGACAATAGAAACAAGAACATTCATGATGAGGAAGATGGAAATACAATCCCATGGTTTCATATTATTCTGGCACTTGGATTCATTACAGGATTTTGGGGAGTGTGTGGTCCTCTGGCATTGAACCATAATTGAAGAGTCGCATATTTTTTATTCCAAGACAAATTAAAAGAGAGGGTGAGGTCTATGTGACAATCGCAGTGTCTCTGGCCAGATTGTGCAGGAGTAGTCAAGCATGCATATACATCATGTTCTTTGAATAATAAATTGTTTCTCTCTAGAGTTAGTCGTCAGTTTAGTTTCTCAAGTTTCAACTTTTCATCAATTTAGACGTGCTTTTACTTTTATATCTGATTCAATATGATTCCCTTGTTCCGCTACAATGAATTGGGAGCTGTTAAGCCATAGACAAGGCAGTTTTAGTACCGTTAAAGAAAAAAAGGAAAAAATAAATAAATTGGTGATCTCTCTGGAGTTTGTTATCAATAAAGTTTCTTAACTATCATCTTGTTATATATTAATTATTTATAAATTTTGAAAATCTCATAATTCAATAGAGGTTATTTGTACAAATTCAATATTATATTTTTTTATTTACCTAATTTATTAATTATTAAAACTTATTTAAAAATTATAAAATAAATAAATAACTCAAGCTCGTTTTTTGGGTCGGGCTCGAGTTAGAGTTTTTTGAATCGAGCTAAACTCGGCAAGCCAAAGATTGGCTCGGCTCCACTCAATTTCGGCAATAAAAGTCGTCGCAAAATGTTGTTATTTTTAACAAAAACCTTTTTGATTTTAATTATATTGTCACGCGGAAAATTCTTTTTCAGGAAAATTATCTCACAGCAAATAATATTACTTAGAATACAATAAAAAATAAAACCATTTTTGCCTTACCTAGCAGAAAATAGTCATAAAATGAGGGAAATTAATGCAAAATCTTCGTAACAAATTCCCTCAAATTCTTAAGGATAACAAATTAATTCACCGTTTATACATAAAAATTCTTAAGTGACAAGTCAAGAACAAACATGAGTTTTACAAATAAAATGAATATTTTCTTCAAGCATAACATGACAAGTACCCATTACATAGCTAGCTTTGAAACATGCAGAAAATACAAAATAATGAAAGGCGAAGTATTTGTTTGAATTGATCTATTCAAACAAATACTTCTTTCCGAAAGCTGAACGGGGGAAAAGACAGGAAGAAAGGGAAACTTTTTATCTTAAAAAAACTCAATCATACCTAGCGTGCATGAAGAAAGCGTCATAATTATAACGTTGTTATAACTAATTGCAAGGTGGATGCATATTTTGTGACAAAGACATGAACGAAATAATAGCTTTGAACAGCTATACATTTTAACGATCGAGTATAAGTCAGCTTGTAAATATATACATATACATACGTACATAAATATATATATATGATCTATATGATAAAAGATATTTATAACTGTGAATTGTGCAACTACTACGTAATCACTTTGAAACAAATAAATAAAATATAAAATTTATATAAAAAATTAATTTTTTAATTGTTAAATGGAGGGCCGCCCACGTGGGGCAGACCCCTCCTCTCTTGAGTGTAATGCATGGCCATGCTTATCGTTATTGCCATTTATTTGGTAGTTTAAGGTTGGCTTTTAAGGTCAGCCGTGTAGGGTGGGCTATATATATATATATAGTCCCCTCATTTGGTTCTTGATGATCATCTAAATAGTGAAATCTTTCTCTTTTTTGTTCTCTCTTGAAATAGTATTTAGGCTGTGAATTTGTTAAATGTTACTCTAGTTTTATACTACGTAGTACACTTCACCACTAATAAGAAACGCTTGAAATTTGTTGATCTGGAGAAACTTATAGAGCAATTTTATAAGTTGAGTTTGAAGTACTTTTCTACTGTGCTTTCTAACATTAATAGTGGACCCACTCTTTTTTAAAACGATTACGTTACATTTAATTATACACTTTATAGTTATATATAGATTTACTTTATATATATATATATATATATATATATATACACGTCTACATCTAAACGTAGTACTCGTTCTAGAACACGATCACGACTTCGAAAGGAACTTGAGTTTTACAAATAAAATGAATATTTTCTTCAAGCATAACATAAGTACCCATTTCATAGCTAGCCTTGAAACATACAGAGAGTACAAAATAATGAAAGGGCGAAGTATTTGTTTGAATTGATCTATTCAAACAAATACTTCTCTCCGAAAACTGAATGGGGGAAAAGACCGGAAGAAAGGGAAACTTTTGTCTTAAAAAAACTCAGTTATAGCTAGTGTCATTATAAGGAAAATGAGTTTTTATAATTAATTTATTGTAAAAAAAAAAAATTATTTGTAACAATACAAAAATTCATTTTTCTTGTAATGCGTGCATGAAAAAAGCATAGTAGTAGATCTAAATCACCCAATAGTTGCAGCTAGTTAGCAGTAGTAGTAACGAATTAATTTGTTGAAATTTGAGGTATTTATATATTCCACAGTGCTTTAATTTTAAGATTTTCTAAAAGTAATAAATAATAACATGAGATGATCGTAAAATATAATAATATTTTGTGAATTTCATTTAGATGTGTTTAAAAGTAAATAGGTTGAGATATATATTTGAATATATAAAGTGATTTGCTATGAGTTTTTAACCTTTTTTTTTTTTTTAAAGTTAAAAAAGTAGTTGTTCCTATCAATAAATAATTTGAGACAAATTGAATTTATTTCTTTGATTACACAAATAAGATAATATTAAAGTTAAAATTTTAATAAAATATTATTAGAAATAATTTTTTAATATTATTTTTATTTTAAGATTTGAAATTTTTAATTATTTATTATGTTTTACTTAAAAGTTTAGAAAATGGAAGAAAAGAAATGTGTTGAGATTGTTTGTGAAAAAAAAAAAAAGAACCCATACTTTTCCGAACACAGCCAAAAAATGGCAAAATATGCCTAAAAGTCGCGCATGTACTTGTATACTTATGCCGATGTTGACCATATATCCCATCTAACGACTAAAGCGCTGTCTGATAAATAAAGACATGGGTGATCATAATGGCAATAAATAACTCATGCAGCTCCTTCTGGTATGTGTAACTACCAATTCAGAAGAAACATGCCGGAGTCTATCCCTTATAATTACCTCCTGATGATCCACACCTTTGTCCTCTGTTTCTGCATTTCCCTCTGTTTCTGCATTTCCTCTGCAAATCTGCATGCATGCAACCAAAACGACCGCAACTCTCTCTTGTCCCTACCTTTTATTAATACCTCTTCCCCTTCTTTAAATTGGTCTGCCACTGATTGTTGCAATTGGGAAGGTATTTCTTGTGATCATAAAAGTCGGGTCACTCATATATCGTTACCCTCTAAGCGTCTCAAAGGGAGTGTATCTTCATTTTTTGAAAACCTCACAAGCCTCTCTCACCTCAACCTCTCCCATAATTCACTTTCAGGTTCTCTTCCCCTCGGATTCTTTTCATCCTTGAATCAACTCAAGGTCCTTGATCTGAGCCACAACTATCTAGTTGGAGATATATCATTGTTATTTTCATCTAGTGGATCATGGCCTGCCTCCATTCAAACAATTGACATTTCTAACAATGAATTCAATGGGTCGATCCAATCCTCATTTCTCAAACAAGCATGGAACTTGACCGAGCTCAATGTCTGCAATAATGGTCTCCAAGGGCCTATTCCTTCCTCTCCTTGCATCAATTCCCCCAACCTCAGGCTCCTTGATTTCTCCGGCAATAATCATAGTGGCGAAATTCCTCGTGGTTTAGGAGGATGCTCCAAACTAAAGATTTTCCGAGCAGGTTTTAACTCTCTCACAAAATTTCTTCCACATGACATGTATAGTGCAACAGCACTAGAAGAAATCTCCATACCTTCCAATTATCTTTCAGGATCCATCAACGATGGCATTCTGAACCTTACAAAGCTCTCCAACCTCGAGTTAAGTGACAATAAATTGGGCGGCAAGCTTCCACTGGATTTTGCAAAGCTTTCCAACTTAAAGCTCCTACACCTTCGAAATAACTTCCTCACAGGTTCTTTGCCCCCGTCATTGATGAATTGCACAAATCTTGTCCAATTGGATTTACGAAACAATTCTTTTCAAGGAAACATCTCCAACCTTAATTTCTCCAGTCTTCAACAACTCACCATACTTGACCTCGCGTGGAACAACTTCACTGGAAATTTCCCAGCGAGCCTTCTCTCATGCAAGTCCCTAAGAGGAATTCGAATTTCCCATAATCGATTAGAGGGAGAAATCCCGCCTGAGGTGGCTCAATTGAGAAATTTATCTTTCTTCTCAGTTAGTTTCAATAGGCTAACTAATTTCACTGGTGCAATCAAGATTCTGATGCATTGCAAGATGCTTGACATTGTTCTTATGGCGCACAATTTCCTACAGGAGATGATTTCAAATGACGACATCAATATGGTTGCTTCTAATGGATTCAAAAATCTTCGATTTTTGGATCTTAGTGAGTGCCAACTGACCGGTCAGTTTCCCATATGGCTATCTAAGCTTACGAAGCTAGAAATCCTAAATCTAAATACCAATCGTATCTCAGGTCCAATTCCTGGTTGGTTGCCAACCCTTCCAAGACTTATTTCTCTACAATTGTCTGATAGCCTCATTTCAGGTGAATTTCCAAAGGAACTTTATGCACTGCCAGCACTAGTATCAGCACAGTATCTTGGAGATAATAGCTCTTTTCTTTTACCAATTTTTAACATAAACTTGAATCGTTGGCTTCACCAGTACAACTCCATCTACAACTGGAAGCCAAATATAGTCCTTAGAAACAATAGTCTCAGTGGCCACATTCCTGTAGAGATAGCACGTTTGAAGCTACTTCATGCATTGGACCTTAGCCATAACAATTTCTCAGGCAACATTCCAAGCCAAATATCCGAGCTCACAAACTTGGAAGATCTGGATCTCTCAGCAAATAAGTTGTCTGGGGAAATACCAGCATCACTAACAAGTTTGAATTTTTTGCATAATTTGAGTGTTGCAGACAATGAACTATACGGAGAAATACCATCAGGCACTCAGCTCCAAAGCTTTGATGCCTCTGCATACAAGGGCAACCCTGGACTTTGTGGTGCCCCACTTCCCAAGTGTGGCCATATTACCAAAGACAGCAGAGACAAGGACATTCATGATGAGGAAGATAGAGATTCAATCCCATGGTTTCATATTATTGTGGTGCTTGGCTTCATTACAGGATTTTGGGTAGTGTGTGGTCCTCTGGTATTATACCATAATTGGAGAGTCGCATATTTTTTATTCCTAGACAAGTTAATAGATAAGCTCGATGAGACAATTGCAGTCAGTGTCTCTGGCTAGATTGTGCAGAAGGAGCCTAGTATATACATGATGTTCTTTTGAGTAATAAATTGGGCTCTCTAGAGTGAGTTGTCAGTTTAGTTTGTCAAGTTTCAACTTTTCATCAATTTAGACGTTCTTGTACTTTCATTTCGGTGCCTTCTGTCACTTGTAATTCTAATCTTTCTATCGGATTAACAAAAAAACAAAATACAAAATAGTTAACATTAACCATTTGCTTTCCTTAATCCCATATATATTTCATGCAAGTATATTTGAATATTTTGATTCATAAGTCTTAAATGTGTAATTTGGACAAGTTTTCGATGCAATCTTTACAAAGTCTAGGGTGAAAAAAGTACATGTGACAAGATAAACGTGATGCAGCCATGCATGTGGAAAAGGCTTGATTACTTCAAAGATATGGTTATGATCATGTAGTGTTTAAGTAATTATATAAGCATGTACAAATTTTATACCTTATATTACAGTAGTAAAATGTGCAGCATACAATTATGACCAGAGAAATTGCATTATGGGGTATAAAAAGAAATAATCTTGGTTATTTTGTTGGTACGTAGTACCGTTTAAGAGTTGTAAAACTTACAGCTATATATCTTGCAAGAGGAGTTAGAGGATTAGTCTTAGATGAGGGGTAGATTTGTGTAGCGTTGCAACCAAACGTCTATGGAAAATCAAACAATACCCAAACCAAAATTTAAAAATATACCCAAATCTACCAAGAGCCAAACCAAAATCAAAGAAGAAAGGGAGGAAGCCGGTTGAAAAATAAAAAGGCAGACCCAGGAGGAGGGAAGCGACAGAGAATGGAAGAAGAATATACTAAGAATTAGAAAGATCAAATAATGACCAAAATTGAGAACAATTTAGTCTAAAATGTTCGCTTTTTTGTGACCTCTTTTCTCTTAGGCGAGTTGAGTAAAGACATGAGTTCCAAAATCTAAGTTTGAGAAGATTTCTTTGCTCATCAAGGGGAATTTGGGAGCATTAGGACGTAAGGAGGTTCTGAGATATTACCTCAAGGTGCAAAGGGCACGATTCGACTTGACAAGATTGGTCTTCCTTCTTTAAGATTTTAAATTGTGTATATGTTCTTTGGTTGTTTTGCTTTGGCGTTCATTAGCACTAGTTCTATTTACAGTATTTATCCGTTATAAGTGAGGCCTTTATTAATAAAAAGTATTACTATTTTTAAGAGAGAGAGAGAGAGAGAGAGAGAGAGGGATAAGATTTCTTAGACGAAGATTTTTCTAATTTGGTCGGTTCCGCTTTTGCCAGACGACAAATGACTATTCTGTAAAGAACACAAACAAGATTTTTAATGATATTCTATTTTCTGTATACAACACAAACCATGATTTAATATGTCAAATAGAACATCATGATCAATACAATCATTCAAGACGTTTTCAACCATTCAAGTTTTGATATATATGGTCAGTACTTCAGTTCTTATTAGCTTTAGATCAACATTCAACACCATTCAAGTTGATATATATGGTCAAGCTTTTGAACCATTCAACATCATGACTATATATATATATGAACCACTCAGCTCTTATTAGCATCAACGTTTAATATGGTCTCAACTGTGGATCAATAAGGTTTCACATCAATCTTCAGCGCCTTTCAATGAAGGAGATCCAAGGTTTTGGTCTCTCTGAATATCTTCTATATATGTTAATCAGACTTGAGAATCGTTTTAGTAGTGATTGTACACCCAGGCCCACAAGAGTCGGCCCGTTTAAAGGAAATGACTCCGACTATGTGTATATTTTGAGCCATAAATGGAGAGTTTTATATTTTGAGCTTCTGCAAAACGTGAAAAATAGACTACATGTAATACTAGGAATGTGCTTGGCAAGATTTCATTGAAAGCCATCAGTGCATGATCTTCTTTCTTGAATTGTAAAATGTAAACTAATCTCAACTATCAGTTTGGTATCTCAAGTAAATTTTGGATAACTAGTATAAAAATATTTTATACTAGTTATCTTCAATAACTTTATACTAGTGTAAAACCTATAAAATTTTTATACTAGTGGGCATTCTCTACATCATCCCCAAATAGAACACTAGTATAAAAACTTTGTAGTTCACTACAAGAAATTTAATTTTTAGGGACCCTAAAAATATTTTCCTGAGATGAATTTTTAATTTCGTCTCAAAACATGGATAACCTTATAAATCCGTTTGAACTAAAACATAGTAGTTCGAACTGGAGATTTTGAGACGAATTAGGTCGTCTCCAAAAATCTATACCGTTCGAACTAATAAAATTTAATTCGAACAGATAATTAATTAATTCGAATACAATATTATTTGTTTGAATGAGTATTAACGTGTTCGAACGGTATTATTTAATTGAAAAGATATATTGTTAAAATTGTAAGAATACATATTTTTTCTATTAATTTTTTATCATTTACAAAGTAAATAAAAAGTTCTATATTTTATATATTATGATTTACAATGATTTAAAATATTTACAAATTCATAAATTAATTTAAAAATATTTTAGTTAACTAAATATTAATTTAAAGATAGTGTCATTTTTTCAATTATTGTGAACATTAAGTATAATGAGAAGAAAATATAATTAACAATAAAGAGGCTAGCAAACACTAAAAATAAAAACTATACTGCATTAATTACATCCCAAAATGAGTTAGACGTTCTATACAACATAATAAAAGTAAAATAATAACTAACAATATTTATTTATTAAATAAATCAAAATCCTCCTGTAAGGTTTGCAAGCGTCCTTCTAGGTCCTTAAACTTCTCCATCATGGGCTGAATGAAGTCCCTCCATATAATGTTGTGGTGCTCCGCCAATATAGCTCTTACCTCATCTGGAGTAGCCCCGGCAGGGTGTCTCTCAATAGGGGCAGCAGCAGTAGAAGCTGGATCAGTAGGCAGAGGCTGATCCTGTAGTACTGCACGAGTCTTCGACAAGTGACCCTTGCTCTTACTGAATGTGATCTTGTTAACGGGCCCCATCTGTGGCAACCTCCGCTCAATCGAAGTCACTGTAACCCTTGAATGGAGTAGGAGGTTAGATATCAACAGTGCAAATGGTAGACTACCTCCACCCGAATAGCGTGACTCTATGTGAATGCGGAGGAAGAAATATAGTGCCAGATCAATCGACTCCCCTTGTGCTAACTGTAACAAAAATCTGGCCCGCTCGATCCCGAAATCAGTCGTGTTTTTTTGGATCAATGTTATACCCGACAATCAAATTAAGCATTCTGAAAAATACTATACAGTCGGCCTATCGAATCACTTTACTGCCATCATATGGAGGAGCCGAAGGGTCTCGCACTAGGTCACGAACCTGATCGTCTGTGAGACCATCATCAGGTACCTCCTCGCCACTCTCACTATCATCCGAGCCAGCATCCAGCTCTACAGTCCGCACATCCGGCGCTGACGATGAGGATGCGACTGTTGTGTCCTCTCCAGATGGTGCAGTCGCTGCTCTCGCTGCTGCTGCTGCAGGATATGCACTGGGCTCTCGCCGCAAATCAAGAAACTCAGCAATAACACGGGGAGAGAATATAATACTCACTCCCTAGACTACTAAGTTATAGCATAGAGCATCACCAGACTGCTCACCCATGGCACGGTAAAACTCACCGACCATCTCAGGATATGCTGTGCCCCTCTGTCGACAGATCGGGGTCCATCCACGATTGGTGATGATGTCATGTATGCTCCGTCCCTCCCAAGTAAGGTCACGGTAGTCACCCAGAATGATGTCTCGCTCAACTAGTATAGGCCTCACGGCCGGCTAAGAAGGAGCTGCGGAGCTACTTTCGACTGTCTGGGGTCGGGAATGTTTTCTTCCGCTGCTGCTTGATATTAGTATACTGTTGATGTATAAAATATATATGTAATCTAATTAAAGTGAATTAGAGGAATGATGATATTGTGCTGTCATGTTTGGCATCTGCTTATTCGAATGGATTCTAATACATTCAAATAAGGGCTGCCAAGAGGTGATCTTTAGTTCGAATGATTAAAATTCAATTCAAATGGCCTTTAATTCCATTCGAATTAAATTATTTTCATTCGAATGGAATTTAAAGTCATTCGAATGAACATAAAATTAATTCGAATGACCTCAAATAACTCCATTCGAATGAGCCTAAATTCCATTTGAATAAACTTATATTCCATTCGAATGAACTTAAATTTAATTCGAATGGCCTTGACTATCATTCAAATGGAATTTATATTCATTTGAACGGAACTGAGCCAAACAGACATGGCTAAGTCGACTCAATCCCGAATCGACACAATCATTTTTCAACCCGAATCCAAGATTTTAATCGGTAGAAATGATTTAGGAGTAAATCCTCATCATTTCTATCGATTAACATTGTGTCATTTGGCCCCAAAACAACAAAATGGGGCCGGATTGATTCAAAATCCGACCCCCCCCCAAAACTAACGAAAAAACCAATAAAAATAAAACACATTTAACCCATACCTCTTGTTCTAGGAGATTTGAGAACTTGGTCGAAGTTGGTGGCGGCGTTGTGGCTGCTAATGGCGAAGGAATCGATCGTAAGTTCGAATGAGAGGATGCACGAAATGAATAGAGAAGAAACTGTATCGCAGCTTATATAACGTAATTTTGTACGAACGGAATTGTAATCAGTTCGAACTAAAAGGATATAAGTTCGAATTAAAAGGGTATAAGTTCGAATGAATTATATAATACTTCAAAAAAATATATATAAGTACAAGAGGTAAAACAATACGTTTTATATTAGTAATACTAGTATATAATACTAGTATTAGTACTAATAAAAAATTTCTCACTAGTATATATAATATAGTATATATATAATATATATTAGATAACTATATATATATAGTATAGAGTTTTATACTAGTTACTTATATATATTGTAAGTAACTAGTATATATATATGTAATAGTATATATATTATGCATTAGATGAGTATAAAATAGTATTGTGTAAAGCATTGCATTATAAAGTAAATATACTATGTATATAGTAAAACATTGCATTAAATATAAGTATAAAATACATATTTCTAATATATTTAGTTTGTATATTAGTAATAAACCAAGTACTTAGACTATATTATAAAGTATTACAGTATTATTAGTTTTCATATTTTTATGCTATCTATACTTTAATATCACTTAGTATTATACTATTAGTGATACTTAGTATTATACTTATAGTGATAGTAACTATAAGTATAACATTATTAGTGATTGTAAGTAAAATATTATACTATTTTAAATATTATAGATTGATAAGAAACTTAGTATTATACTATTAGTAACACTTAGTATTATATAGTGTATATAATTTTTACATTTACACATAATAATATTGGGTGTATTATGTGTATAGTTATATATTTCTATAATTATCTGTTCGAATGAATATAAAACAGTTCGAATAAAGATAAATCATGTTCGAATGAATTTTTTTTGTTTGGAGGGAAAATTCGCGCCAAATTATCGGAATATGCTGGAGAATATTCCTTTTTTTTTGTTCGAACTGCCAAAATATTAATTCGAACATGAAAAATATTGTGGGAAAAATTTTCGGTCTTTGGATTTTTGCGTTCGAACTTCTAAAATATTAGTTTGAATGGAAATGCACATATTATTAATCTGATCCTTTCACTTCATTTTAATTCGGATTGAAGTTTGAGAAAAGGAAAGAGAGCGTAGTAGAGGCTTTGAGAGAGTGTTGTGGAGAGAGAGAGCTTGAAAGCATTGAGAGAGAAGAGAATCTTGACAGAGAAAGGAGAAGGAGAAGAGGTAATATGTTTTTTTTGTTATTTTTCATTCCGATTTTCGTTTACAAGTATCTTAATATTTGTTGCATTTATTTGTTGGGATAGAACAGCAGTTTAATGTGTTTTGAACATAAATAGGTATTGTGGATTGATATTTTTATTAGATTGCTAGTACAAGAGGTAAGTTTTCTTAGTTTTCTAAATTGTTTAATAATCATATTTAGGGATAATCATATAGTTTTCAATGTGTTGTATTGAAATATGGCATCATGAATGTGAAAATTGTGTTTTGTGGTTCAGTTTTTTGCTCTGTTTCGTGACTGGTTTCTGGGTTGGTTTAATTTGAACGCTCTGAATACCGTTCGAATTTATTTTTATTCGTTCAAACAGAATCTAACTCGACCAGCGTTTTGTTCGAACTTTTAGAGTGTTTGTTCGAACAGTATCAATTAGATACTTATAATGTAGTTTTAATTAAATAGCAATTAATTCTCCAAATATAATAATAAGATATTTAATTAAAAATTATAATTAAATATTTAAAAATATTTAAGTACTCAAGTACTAAGATGATTAATACATAATGTATAATTAATTATATCTAAGTACTCTAATTAATTAGCTTAATACTTAAAATATAATAATAAGATATTTAATTAAAAAATTATAGTTAAATATTTGAAAATATTTAAGTACTCAACTATTAAATATTTCAAAATCTTTAAACTGAAGTGTCTACTGAGGATGAGAGCGATTGGTCCAGCAAAACTGATACCGAATTATTTTCAAACAGATATTTGTGTAGGTAAAATTCTTATAAAAATATTTCATGTATCTTGTTTGAATAATAATTTATTATAATTTCAAACAGATATGCCTCCTAAACGCAAAGGAACACGTGAGCCATCCCCACCACTTACCGAATCCCCGTGTGCTTCACCTGTCAACAATAGTGGGCCACCATCATCAGAACCAGAACAATGTATTTTATCACTGTATATCTTTCAAATAAAATTAATCTAATTAAAATATATGCTTTAATTTTTGTATATATAGTTGTTATAAACCAGCGCCGAGTTAGAGGCATTACGAGAGGTATCTGCACAGAAAAAGTAAGGAAAGTGTATAAAATTAAAGTTGATATATGTGATGATCTCACCGGTGGCTCTAGGGATTCGGCAGCTTGGCTTGCTTCTTATGTTGGTACACTTACTCGCACGTATGCACCGATGGCTACATCCTCCTGGGCTAAAGTTCCCCAAGATGTGAAAGACCACATCAAAAATCGTTGTCTGGTAATAAGTTACTTTGTATAAGATTTTTATTTAAATAATGTTTGAAATTATACTAATTGTTTATAATTCTTTGAAGAACAAGTTTGAACTAAATTTTGGTCGGTGAGAGGATCGACCAACGATTGAGGAACTGATGTCGAATGCATTCCGAATGTACAAAGGTCGATGACATGCACACTATCAGAAGTTCAGTACTACGATAGAGGTGCGTCAAAATCCATTCCAAGCAATGCCAGCAAACGAATGGGAGAAAGTTTGTGATCTGTTTGAAGATTCTGCTTATCAGGTAATTTCGCTACTATCTTTTTTTAATAATATATAATAGATGTATTAAATAAAAGTTATAATACTTTTTTTTAGAAACGGAGTACAGTGAACAAAGCAAATACATCAAATTTAATGATACACCATCACGCGGGTTCTCGATCTTTTCATTGCTTGTCAAAAAAAAATGGTTAGTTATTTTTGTCTCCATTAAATCTTAATATATACACTTTTTTTCTATAAATTATGATATTAATTTTCATTTTGCAGCAAGAAGAAAATCCTACTGATTATGATCTGACCCAATTGTATGCTAAAGCACATAAAAATCGTGATGGTGTTTGGAGCAATCCTAAGGCAGAGGCAAATTATGTAAGTTTAAGTTTATTTAATTTCATTGTCTAAATATATTTTTGTTACATATACTAATTTTAATGTTTTTCTTTTTCTAGGACAAGAAGATATCTTTTAAAGACACTGTTGCGGATCCATCTAATGAATCATCTGTCAACAATGCTCAAATCTTTTCTCAAGTTCTTGGATCACGTTCTTGATATTTGAGGGGCTTAGGACGTTGCGTGAAGCCATCCTCAACATCTTCATCCTCTTCTATAGCGAGATCGAATAACGACAAGACTAAAAGATTAGAGGAAACTGCACTTGAAATAGAACAATTGAGATCGAAGGAAAAAGAGTTGCTGACCCGATTAGATCAAGCAGCAGATTTAGAAACAAGATTAGAAGAGATGCTACAATTAAATAACCAAAAAATGTTTGAACAATTTCAATCAATGATATCCCAAAACCCTATACCACCACTACCACCACAATCATAATTCATTTGGTTGTTTTAATTGCCTTTAATATTTATGATGTTTGTAAACATTTGAACAATTGATGTATATAGATTACAATTTGATGTATATAGATTACAATTTTTATTAGTATCAATTTCATTTTATTTGATCAATGCCGTTCAAACGGTAAATTACCATTTATGCATACATTCTAACAAAAACACATCCATTCGAACTTACCGGGAAATAAAATCAATGCGTTCATTCGAACAATTAAATATTCATTCGAATAAATTCAGTTTTAAAACTCCTTTCGATCAGAAGATTTCCGTAAATAAATTGTTTGTTCAAACAGTTAATATTTTTCTTCAAACTGAAGTCACTTACCAACTTGTTTGTTCGAATGGACTTGGTCAGATATGGTTATTGGTTCGAATTAACATTTACTGTTGTTCAAACAAAATTTTTTTTCATTCGAACTTGATTCTGAGACAAAATTTTCCGTTCGAACTTGATTCTTGATTCCAAAATTTTCCGTTTGAACGGTTTCGACTGGTTCTGCCCAATTTCGTCCTTAAAAATACTTTTTGGAGACGTCTCCGAAAGCTTTCTGAGACGGTCTTTTTGAGACAAAATAGAGACGAAAAATTTTTCATCTCCCAAAACTTTTAGGGTTGAAATTCCCATTTTTTTAGACAAAATTTTTGTCTCAAAAAATCATTTCTCTTGTAGTGGCTATTGGTGTTAAATATGACCACTGAAAATATGATTGTTTAAACAATAATTTAACTATAATTTCATTATTCATTAACATATGATCGATAGAATTGAAAAATATGACAAAAATAAATTAGATAAAAATAAGTATAAAACATAATAAATTAATTTTTTTTATTTTTTATAATAGATGGATAATTCAATGTGGAAATAAAAATTGAAAAGAATAGACAAAAGGCAAAACATGTGATATTAGCCAAAGTTTATATTTATCTCTTGACCTATTCCAATGCTAATGCTCATGTACAAATTTTTTCTAAAATGTGCATCATACTGCAATTATGATCATAGAAATTGAATTACTGGGTATGAAAAGAAATCTTGGTTATTCTGTTGTAGTACCGTTTAAGAGTTGTAAAACTTTCAAATATCTTGTAAGCGGAGTTAGAAGATTTGTGTAGTGTCGCAACCAAAATCAACACAAATCATGAACACGTCTATGGAAAATCAAACAATATCCAAATTAGCATCTAAAAATATTTTTGCACATGTGAAAAATGTATTTTAATGATTTATGATAAAATATTAATTTTGAGCTTTAATATTAATTTCAAAATTTTCAAGAGATGTACAAAATTTCTATATGAGCTTTAATGTGAACTTGTTCCCTTTTTGCTCATATTTGGTTTCTTGATGTACTTGACTCCATTATGTACACAACTTGAACTTAAGGCTCCTTTATTCTTTAAATTAATTTGTTGTCATCAAAATCAATGTGTAAATATATAATTACACGAAATTTGAAATCTTGTGAAGATAAAAACTACCAAACGGTTCAAAATGAGTTCAATGACTTGTGAAGATGCGAGTTTTTAGTAAAAGACTAAGCTATCAAATAAATAACTTGCAAAGAGATCTAATGGCAATAATCAAAACAATCCATTAATGTAAAAAATAAAAAACATGGAGTGACCTGGAAACTATAATAAAAATAGTAGACCAAAGTATAAAATATGGTAAGAAAGTGCCAAACTTTAGACCATTAACATGATGCACAGCTTGTGAAACCAGCCCCATTAGCCCAATGCTCCCACCTCCATACACAAGGTCCAGCCTCCTTGATACCTTTACATGCATAGCTTGTAATTATTCATCTTTTCAATTGTTTTCAACCATGCCATTTACAACTCCATGAATGTGATAATTTATAATCATCCAATGTAGAAAAGTGAGCCCTTGGTGACATAAGCAAATGCAATAGGCCTCATTCAATTAAGAGTGACGCTTAATGTAACAAATTATTGGTCTTTCTTTTGCCACAACGAGTAATCAAAATTGATTACTGTGGTTTTTTCCTTGTTTTATCTGTAAGGAATTGTGACAATTTTGACTCAATGCTATCAGCTATACTCATGAGTTCATGGCTTATGAGAATGGGGAAGAAATTGTGACACTTAGTTCAAGTAGTTGGTGCCATCTAATTTTTTGGATATGCAAAGTGTGATGCTAGGTAAGAGACAAGTGATGATATTCTATGTAGCAGTAGAAATTTTGGAGTTAGATTCCATTATTTTCATTCCTTTATCCCCAACTTGAAAGAAATGGGTCTTAATTTTTAGTATAACATTTTAGTATTTTTCAGATAATGAGGTCAGCACTTATTTGCCCCACAAAAATGCCATAACAGCATTGCTAGCGTATGGTGTTAAGAAAGAACCAAAGATATGGGGTTAAGAAACCTTTTTTGGATGTATTATACATACATCAATGTATTTCAATTCCAAGCATATGAAATCTAGGGAACACAAATATATAGAATACTTACTTTTGTTGCATGGTTCGTGTGAGCATTTCGAGTATGTTTCTTTAACTTCCTTGCTGCAGAGATCAAGCGTTAAAGGGTTGACAACCATATTTTTACTTGTTTGTTCTTGAACTTCTAAAACTTTGAGAGAGAGAGAGAGAGAGAGAGAGAGAGAGAGAGAGAGATTAGAACTTGATATGATTCAGCCCAGAAAATACTAAAATGTGAAAGGGCTTTGTAAAGAAAATTGAAAAGCACAAAATAAAGTTTTAGAAGGCTTGTTGAATGCATGTTGCATGGATGGCATGCACTACTTTATAACTTTGGAATATTTTGGGCTTAGGATTTTGCAATTTGACCAAGAGAATGATAGCTAACAAATCCATTAGGAAATTTAATTAAGGCCAGTTTGTCCCAGTGTCAAACTATAGCCAATAATGCTTTAATTATGTGTTAAGTGACACCAGACAAAGAAGGGTGCAAATAATTATAGCTAGCTAAACTTTTTAATCAACGACAGCCTACAATACATACAAATATATATTATTTTCAAAAGCTTAAAGTAGTTAATACTCAAAGATTTGGTGTGTGTTTTGAAAAGCTAGATGTAGACATATATATAGTGGTAAGTGTTTTAAAATAGTGGCCCCTTGGTACGTCGCTTCAATGTCTTGTTGGTGGAATTTTTTTAACAGAAGTTCAAATTTAATGCTATTAAAGAAAAACATAAATATATTTGTTTTTAAAAAAAACTTTTAAACTGTTAAAAGTACTTTTAACAATCTCAAAATACTCGAAACCAAAGTTGACAAGGCAAAAAATCATCTCACATCTTCAAGCAATAGATAGCATGAATTCTTCATGTTTCTACCTTCCCTCTACTTGGTTACACACCCAACTGAACAAGTATTAGGAGAAAAACGAAAGGACAGAAGAGGTTGGAAGACACCATGACAAAATCCGTTGCAAAAAAATTCAGAACTTAGAAGTGTGTTTGCTGCTACCTTTTTAGCTGCTAAAAGTGGGGAAAGAGAGGGGAAAATGATGGAGTTTTAAACTAAACTGAACTTAGTCTTCTTACAAATGAAATTTAAGCCAAAGTTCCAACCTTGTAGAGTGAAGATAAAAGCTAAATATGAAGGGGAAACTGTTGTAGCACAAATAGAAAACACTACAGAAAACTGCTGTAACGAAAGGAGGATCTAAGAAAACTATATATTTTCCAAGTGTCGTTGGATCCCAAATTTTCCAGTAATGATGAAAAGGAAAAAAAAATACCATTGACATTAAATTTGTAACAATTGGATATGTTTCAAATGAAAGTGTCATGACAACACTACAGAAATCGTTGTTATTTAGCTGACAGATTCATCAAAAAGCTGTTTTAATAAAGGTTTTTGAAATTCCCAACGTACCCATGTAAAACCACGATATTGTATACCAATTTTCTTGAACAAATTGATTAGATCTCAATATCTAGAATTATTAAACGAATCAAAATACAAAAAAATAATAAACAAATTTGCAAGACACAATGATTGGTTACAAAGGGAAACCCTTTAAAGAACTCTTCAAAGGTAAAACCCTACGGGGCAGCCAAACTCAAGAAAGTCAATCTTATTGTTTAAAAATCAATTACAAGTAATTCTCAATTACAGAACCTTTGTAACTTGACTCTCTTACTTGTCCAGACAAATGACCTATTTGTCTTCTACCGCAGTAGCAGCCAGAACCTCTGGCGATTTTCAAACTATTGACTTCCCTCTTGGAACTCCAGTAGCTGAAATTCAATCAACGATCCTTCACACTTGAAGCACGATCACACACAATGAGAGATCACAAATATGAAAATTCACTAAGAAATTTTCTCACCAGAAAGTGCTTTAGAAAATTTACAGATCTGAATCTCTACAGATCCTAACCAATAGGATCTCTTAAATAGACAATTTGGAAAGAGTTCCAGTTGAATTAGGATTCTGTTGATGGATAGAATCTGTCGTGAAAACGTCTCCTGACGAATTGCTGACATTTCGTGATAACTCTCTTCTGTAGTGATTTATCTGTGTTCAGCTTCAGGTCTTGATAATTGCAGACTCTTATGGATTCGAAATTCATGTAACTAACTTATCTAAACAACCTTATAAACTTCTAGATAAACTCAATGTTGTTAAAGATAAAGTCATCTCTTATTTTATGTTTATCCAAATTTAATCAAATAATGATAAGATAAACTTTATCATTTAGTCAAATAATGATAAGATAAACCTTATCATTTAGTTATCTAATCCTAGCTAATTTTTTCCTCTACAATCTCCCCTTTTGGCGGATTGGTGACAAAATCAACTTGATGAATGTCTTGCATCTACAATCTTCCCCTTTAACGGATTGGTCACAAAACCAACTTGATAAATGTAGTGTATACCTAAAACAAAAACAACCAGTAGACCAAGATCTCGTGAAGAAAATCTTAATATAGTAATGAGAAGAAATGACATAAAACATTCTTTAAAATTAGTCTCAATAATAATCAAAGGTTAGACGTAATGTAAACCTACAAAAAAAATGTTCTAGTCATCATCAATAACCATGTTTTGTACTTAGTTCTCCCTCTCCATATTCTGCAACTCCCCCTAAGGTATATAGTTCTCCCCCTCAATATTATGTTTCTCCCCCTTTTTATTTTCAGCAAATTCATTAAACTCTCACTTTCTCAAACTCCCTATAAATTTCACAATATCAAAATATTTCAATTTGCTCTTCCAATACTCTTCCTTTTTGTCACTAATTTGACAAGACACAAAATAGAATAAATATCACTAATGAACAACTCTCATGTATTTATTTTATATAAACCAAAATAAATAGAGATTAGAAAAAAATAACAAAAAATTTGAACTTTTTTTTTCTTTCTTTTTATATAAAAAATAAATAGGCAATAGGGTAAGTAACATGCCTATATGCATCTTAGTTCAAAACATAGTATAACTCACAAAACAAATTCAATAGAGTACACCCTCTTATTTGCAACAATCACTATGGATGTTCACTCCTCATAAGATCATCAATGTCAAAGTTCATGTGAGTATGTGAGTGAGTATACTTATACCATAACATATTTATGAACTATTTTCTTCAATACATTTTTTATACTTTTATTCATGAATTATTGCTTCTTATAGATGCTCACAAGAGTTTGATGCTTCACTTTAAAAGTCAAACTTTATGTTAGGGCCTAGATACATGAGCATCTTCTCCAAACACTAGTTTGTACACCCCTTTTTTGTATTCATGTTTGTTGCACATCTTTTTCCATAATGATTAGAGCAACGATTTTTTCTGTAAAAACTTAAGGTGATAGATCCGTGCAGGGTGTTTGTCTTTTTCCGCAATGAATTAACACCTACTTTTTCTATATGGATCAACTCTTTGTGTTTGGCAAGAGGAGAACTCTTTATTGATATACTAGGTTCAACTAGTATTAGTCAATTTAGTACATGAACTCCCTCTTTGATTAGCATCTCATTAAAAAAAAAAGTGAACTTTAATTATAAAATGCATGCATATAGGTTCCTCACTGTGCATTGAAAATGAACTTTGTCAAGATAATCCATAGGGTTAGTATACACAAAGTAAATCGCACAAAATAGAGAGATGCATAGGTTCAAAAATTTATTAAGTGAGAACACAAATGTTCAAACTTTGAAATATCAAGCATGCACTTTCCTTAAAGAAAAGTTTTGAACCAAACTAGAAAAATTTTTATATTATATACATATATTTTTTATTTAAAAGTAAAAAACAGAAATATAAAAGCAAAACAGAAAAATAAAATGCATGTCCTAAACTAATGCAATAATATAAAGAATGCAAGAACATACAAGTAGTCCTATCAATTAATGTGACACAGCATCTTCTTTGACCACCCACTTTGCTTTAAATTTTAGCCTATTCTTTTTATCAACATCATTTTGTATGATCTTTTCTTTATTTTGAAAGTAAAAATCTGCTAGTTCACTAAGTTTGAGATTTAAAAAATTAATTTGTTGACTCATATCACAAACTTGATTCTCTAGACTCTTTCCTTTCCTTTTTGGATTTCTTTCACCTCCATTTTTCTTCACTTTATTCAAGTTAAAGCAATTTGACCTTATATGACCAACAACACCACAATAATGACAAGTAGGAAAAAACTTACCTTGGTTTGGCTTCTTTGTCATTGATCTATCATGTGAGGCTCTTGGAATATGAGTTTTAGACACGGCCTTCTTTGAAACTTCCTCATCTTAACTTCCTTTAACAAAAATGATATCTTTTGATGAAGTGGCAGCGGATGATGAGCCTTTAAATTCCATACCTTGGGAAGTCATATATCTCAAATCCATGCGATCACAACTAGATTTTTGAAAACTCAACATCTCTTCTAACTTCTGTGTTGCTGTTTTTTCTTGGCACTCCTGAAACTTTTCTAACTCTTTTTCTAGTGCAGCCTTTTGATAGTTTAATATTGATATTTCAACACTAGAATTTTTTAATGTCTTAGAAAGATTGTTTTTCTTATTCTCCACAGCTATAAATCTATTGTACAGCTTCTTGTTGAGTTTCTTTAATTTGATCACTTCCTCACATAGATCATTATAGGCTTCTTGTAGACTTAACTCATGATCATCCATAACTAGAGCAACCTCCGAATCACTATCATCATCATCATCACTTTCAGATTTTGTTAACCTAATATCAGAAAAATTATTAACAACAGTAGAGAAAGCCACAAAAGAATTGTTATCATCAGATGATATACTTGAAATTTCAGATTCTGAACTGTTACTAAGTGTGACATTCAATGCTTTTCCTTTATTTTTCTTGAAATTTGGAAATTCAATTCTTATGACCATAACCACAGTATTCATAGCATTTTACTTTATCATTATTTTCAGATTTTTCCTTATTCCATTTTTCAGAATAATTTTCTTTGCAGAAAATTCTTTACCTCTTTTTTGCTTTCCAATAGACTTTTTATTAAATATGAATTTTCTAAAATTTTTTGCTATGAGATCTATATCCTCATTGTTAAAATTTTATTCATAAGAAAAATCCTCATGATTTTCTTTTATAGTTTTTAAAGCAATGGGCTTACCTTTTCTTGTTTGAGAAAGCAAAGATTCATATGTTTGTAAAGAACCTACCAGCTTTTCTACTCTTATTGCATCCAGATCTTTACTTTCTTCAATAGCAGTAAATTTGGGTCGAAATCTTGCAGGTAAAGACCTAAGAATCTTCCTCACGACCCTTGAATCCTCCACCTTCTCACCGAGATTAAACCTAGAATTCATAATATCATTCAGTTCAGCATAAAAATCATTAAAATTCTCATATTCTAACATTTTAATCTCTTTAAATTTAGAGGTTAGCATCTGTAATTTTGAATTTTTTACTATTCTTGTGCCTTCATATGTAACCTCCAAAATATCCCAAACTTCTTTAACAATCTCACACATAGAGATTCTTTTAAATTCTACGGGGGATACCGCCATGAAAATAGCGTTAAGTCCTTTGCTATTCAAATTGCAATTGCTGATTTCATCTTTCATCCAAGCATCTATAGATGTCTCGGGTTTAGTCCATCCTCGTTCAACCGAATGCTATACACGTTCATACAAAAACTTGAGAAAAACTCATACGAACTTTCCAATAAGCATAGTTTTCCCCCATCGAAGTATGGTGGAACGTATAATGACATCGACATGATCTACAAGGGCACGGATCACACTCGAATGAGTGAACCACGCTCTGATGCCAATTGAAATTCCCAACGTAACCCTGTAAAATCACGAAATTGTCTACCAATTTCCTTGAACAAATTGATTAGATCTCAATATCTAGAATTATTAAACGAATCAAAATACTCAAAAATAATAAACTAATTTGCAAGACAGAACGATTGGTTATGAAGGGAAACCCTTTAAAGAACTCTTTAAAGATAAAACCCTGTGGGGAAGCCAAATCCAGAAAAGTCAATCTTATTGTTTAAAAATCAATTACAAGTAATTCTCAATTACAAAACCTTTGTAACTTGACTCTCTTACTTGTCCAGACAAATGATCCATTTGTCTTCTACCGCAGTAGCAGCTAGAACCTCTGGCGATCTTCAAACTATTGACTTCCCTCCTAGAACTCCAGTGGCTAAAATCCAATCAACAATCTTTCACATTTGAAGCACGATCACACACAATGAGAGATCACAAATATGAAAATTCACTAAGGAATTTTCTCACCAAAATATGTACTAGAAAGTGCTATAGAAAATATGCAGATCTGAATCTCTACAGATCCTAACCAACAGGATCTATTAAATAGACAATCTGAAAAGAGTTCCAGTTGAACTAGGATTCTGCTGATGGATAGAATCTGTCGTGAGAACGTCTCCTGATGAATTGTTGACATTTCGCGATAACTCTGTTCTGTAGTGATTTATCTGTGTTCAGTTTCAGGTCTTGATAATTGCAGACTTTTATGGATTCGAAATTCATGTAACTGATTTATCTAAACAACCTTATAAACTTCTAGATAAACTCAATGTTGTTAAAGATAAAGTCATCTCTTATTTTACATTCATCCAAATTTAATCAAATAATGATAAGATAAACCTTATCATTTAGTCATCTAATCCTAGCCAATTTTTTCCTCTACAGTTTTTTTAAAACTTGCTTACATAGAAGTAATTAGTTGCTATTTGTTTAGTAGATAAATGTCGAAATTGACAGTTTAATGAGACGATTGAAAGTGAAAAGCTTTTTTTCTCGCTTGTTTTCTCAGCTCATTGCACTACTTCTTAGGCATTGAAGTTCATCATCAATCTCATGGTTTATTTTTATCACATATCAAATATGCTCGTGATCTTCTTGACCGAGCAGCCATGACTGAGAGTAAACCAGTTGCTACTCCAATGGTTGTTGGGCAACACCTTTCCAGTGTAGGCCAACCCTACTCAGATCCAACTTTCTAAGGATACAACTGTTAAGCCTCTCATACAAGGAAAGTGAACTGATGATCCTCAATCATAGCTTCTATCACAGGAAAAATAGTTGCACCATTATTGTCTAGTTTATAGCCTACAAATTAGTTGTAAATCTCTTTATATTTATTTCTAATCTTTGTACAAATGAATATAAAAAAGAATGCAAGAATACTAGCCTCTTTCAAGGCCTTGAGAATCATTTTGTCAAACCTTTTCAGTGAGAATTATTTTTAGAATATGTATTAGTGTAGAGTTTACTTTCTTTAGAAGGATTTTTTTAGGTATTTGAATTTGGAGGATATTTGTAGTTAAGTTTTCTTATCACTCATGTAGATTTTAGGTTAATGGGGGTTTACACTTTGAAAGGCGCCTACTTCTTTTGTAAGGACCCCGGTAATAGGCAGCCTTTTCCAGTACACAAATGGAATTTTTGTTTTTTTTTTTTTTTTTTAATCCCTGGCTTGTCCCTTTTCTCATTTAATTCAAATTTCTTCCTAAGCTATTAGGATATGGTTCATTAGAATCTCAAACAATTGAAGTGTAAATCAACCAACAATGACTCAATGTAGTCTTTCTAGGCCTTCCGGGTATGTGTTGTGTGTGTTTAAGCAAAACTCTTAACATCTTTCCCTTGGTTTAACAACTAAATAAAATGGATAAGTCCCTCTTTTGACATATACTCATATTTGCACTACATTCCACATGTTCCATTACTTCAACAAATCATTTTTTTTTTTTTTAACACTTTCCAGTTAAAATTCAAGAAAACTTTCCAGCACGTAAAATTCAAAAATGGGGAGTTTCATTCTGCTTTCAACTCATTACTAGTACTCCCCAAGATGGACCAAAATGTGTCTAAGGCATGCAAACAGAGAAATAAATTCTCTTCCACCCCCCAACTAGATTGTAGCATTGTCCTCAATGATGCAAGAGAAATGAAGGAATTTACACAAAGAGAGCAGTTAAGGGGCAAAACAACTAAAAGAAGAACTGAAAATTCAACGAAAAACTGAAGGAAAGAGGAAAAAGGAAGTACCTGGACGGCTTTGAAATGAATGCAATCAAAATAAAAATAAAAACTGCAAAACAAAAGAAAACAATGAAAAGAACAGGATAAATCAATGACCATCAATTTGGATCAAGCAAATGTAGAGTAGATTCCTCAGGTGCAAAGTTAGAAATAAAAGGCTTGAGCCTTTGACCATTAACCTTAAAAGCATTTCCATTTTGAGGATTGACAACCTCAATAGCACCGTGAGGGAAAACTGTTTTAACCACATAGGGGCCACTCCATCGGGATCTTAACTTGCCAGGGAACAAATGAAGTCGAGAATTGTAGAGTAAAACCTGTTGATTAGGCTCAAATGATTTTCTTTGAATATGCTTATCATGGAAAGACTTCATACGTTCCTTGGACAGCTTAGAATTATCATAAGCATCCCTCCGAAGTTCCTCTAATTCACAAAGATGTAATTTCCTCGAAGATCCAGCTTGATCAATATCAAAATTAAACTTTTTGATGGCCCAAAATGCACGGTGTTCAAGCTCAACAGGGAGGTGACAAGCCTTACCATAGATTAACCGATAAGGAGACATACCCAAAACAGTTTTATATGCAGTCCTGTATGCCCATAATGCATCGGTTAATTTCAAAGACCAATCCTTTCGGTTCGGACTCACAGTTTTTTCCAAAATGGTCTTGATTTCCCTATTAGCAAGTTCAACTTGGCCATTCGTTTGGGGATGATATGGGGTAGAAACTTTGTGGTGAATGCCATACTTATGCAAGAGGGCAGCAAAAGGCTTGTTGCAAAAATGGGTGCCATTATCACTTATGATGGCCTTAGGCATGCCAAATCTAGCAAAAATATTTTCCTTCAAAAATTTAAGCACCACCTTATGGTCATTTGTTTTACATGGTATGGCTTCGACCCATTTTGAAACATAATCAATGGCCACTAAGATGTACAAATAACCAAAAGAAGAAGGAAATGGCCCCATAAAATCAATTCCCCAACAATCAAAAATCTCTATGACCAAAATGGGTTTTAAAGGCATCATGTTCCTTTTCGTGACAGCACCTAATTTCTGACATGATCTCGCAAGTTTGCAGAAACTATATGCATCTTTAAACAAATGAGGCCAATAAAAACCACTTTGTAAAATTTTTGCAACTGTCTTGTGTGCAGAAAAATGACCCCCACACGCCTCACTATGGCAAAAAGAAAGGACAGCTTGCATTTCATGCTCAGGCACACATTTTCTAATGATTTGATCAGGACAATACTTGAAAAGGTAAGGATCATCATAAAAGAACGATCTCACCTCATGCATGAATTTTCGTATATCTTGAGCGCTCCAATGAGGTGGTGTTTGTCCTGTCACCAGAAAATTAACTATATCAGCAAACCAAGGCAAATTTTCAACCAACATAAGATGTTCATCAGGAAAAGAATCAAGAACAGGTGTTGGTTGTTCAGTTTCAGCAACTGTGAGCCTAGACAAATGGTCGGCTACCACATTCTCTACTCCTTTCTTGTCCTTGATGATGATATTGAACTCTTGGAGTAAAAGTATCCATCTAATCAACCTTGGTTTTGCATCTTTCTTTGTCAATAAATACTTGAGAGCTGCATGGTCAGTAAAGATGACTATAGGAGAACCAAGAATATATGCACGAAACTTCTCTAAAGCAAATACTACAGCAAGTAATTCTTTTTCAGTAGTAGAATAATTTTTTTGAGCAAAATTCAAAGTTTTACTTGCATAGTAAATGACATAAGGAAGTTTGTTCTTACGCTGTCCAAGAACAGCTCCTATAGCAAAATCACTTGCATCACACATGATTTCAAAAGAAAGTGACCAATCAGGAGGTTGAAGAATAGGAGCAGTGGTTAGCAAAGTTTTAAGCCGACAAAAAGCTTCTTGACACTCGGGTGTCCAATCAAATTTTACATCATTCATCAATAGCTTACATAGAGGCTTAGAAGTAGAGCTAAAGTCTTTGATAAATCTCCTATAAAAACCCGCATGCCCAAGAAAAGATCTAATGTCTTTCATTGACTTAGGTGTAGGAAGTTTAGAAATCAAATCGATTTTTGCTCTATCTACTTCAAGTCCTCTAGATGAAACAACATGTCCTAGAACAATGCCCTGTTGCACCATGAAATGGCACTTCTCCCAATTAAGTAGCAACTGCTTCTCTTCACACCTGGCCAAAACAGCTTGTAAATTGGTTAAACAAACCTCGAATGAATCACCAAATACAGAAAAATCATCCATAAACACTTCTAGAGTGTTCTCAATCATGTCAGAAAAAATGCTAAGCATGCATCTTTGAAAAGTTGCTGGTGCATTGCATAAACCAAAAGGCATTCTCCTAAAAGCAAAAGTACCAAAGGGACAAGTAAAGGTGGTCTTTTCTTGATCCTCTGGTGCTATTTCCAATTGATAGTAACCGGAGAACCCATCTAAGAAACAATAAAAAGCATGTCCAGCGACTTTTTCTAACACTTGATCAAGGAAAGGCAAAGGAAAATGATCTTTCCTAGTGGCGGCATTCAACTTCCTATAATCAATACACATGCGCCAACCAGTAGGAATTCTTGTAGGAATCGATTCATCTTGATCATTTTTAACAATGGTAAGCCCAGATTTTTTTGGAACTACATGAATGGGACTTACCCACTTGCTATCCGAGATGGGGTAAATGATACCCACATCAAGCAATTTCAACACCTCATTTTTAACCACTTCCTTCATTGTGGGATTCAACCTTCTTTGCATTTCCCGAGAAGGCTTTGCATCATCTTCTAAATAAATCCTATGGGTACACTCCAAGGGACTTATACCTTTTATATCAGCCATTGTCCATCCAATAGACTTTTTATGCTTCTTAAGCACATCTAGCAATTTATCTTCTTGTTCACTAGTTAAGTGAGAAGAAATTACCACAGGGAAAGTGCTTTGTGGTCCTAAGAAAGCATACTTCAACTCCAATGGAAGAGGTTTGAAGTCCAAAGTTGGGGATTGCTCCTCCGAAGGTTTGAGAGTTGATGTCAATGGTGGAAGTTGCTCAAATTTTGGCCTCCATGGTTGTGTAACTTGCTGACCTATTGAGGAAACAAGAGATGAGTCATTAATATTATCAAATATTTTCAAATCTTCTTCAAATTCCTCTAAAGAATCAATAAGTTGAAAGTAATGTGCAGAATTTTCATCAATGAAATTTTCCAGCAAATTCACTTCATGAACTTCTTCAACTTCTTGCGGTTGCCTGCAAAGATTAAAAATATTTAGCTCCAAGGTCATATTTCCAAAACTCAATTTTAAAACTCCACTTCTACAATTTATGAGTGCATTAGAAGTAGCCAAGAAAGGTCTTCCTAAGATAACCGGTGCTTGGAAAGTAGAATGATTAGTCAATTGCATGTCGAGTACGACAAAGTCTACTGGATAGTAGAATTTGTCTACTTGAACCAAAACATCTTCCACAACACCTCTAGGAATCTTTATAGACCTATCTGCCAACTGCAATGTGATAGAAGTAGATTTCAACTCACCCAATCCAAGCTGAACATAAACATTATAAGGCAATAAGTTCACACTTGAACCTAAGTCTAATAATGCTTGGCCTATTTTTGAGTTCCCTATCATGCAAGCTATGGTAGGGGATCCTGGATCCTTGTATTTGGGAGGAGTGTTGGTTTGGATAATAGCACTAACTTGCTCAGTAAGAAAAGCTTTCTTTTGCACATTCAATTTTCTTTTCACGGTGCATAAATCCTTTAAAAATTTAGCATAGGTAGGAATCTGTTGAATAGCATCCAACAATGGTATATTTATCCTAACTTGCTTAAAAATTTCAAGGATTTCAGCGTGATGCTTATCTTTGTGCAAAGGGATTAACCTTTGAGGAAAAGGTGCAAGTGTAGTGCTTGGGACACTTTTAGATTCCAAAGGATTATGTGCCTCATTTTCAGAAGGAGGGTTAGAAATGTTACCATTCTTTTCTACCTCTTGATCTGGGATGCCGATCACCTTACCACTTCTCAAGGTTGTAATAGCCTTGACTTGCTTGACATTTGGATCTCCTGCCATACTTTGAAATTGTTGGTTTTGGCCTTGTGGATTAGGCTGAGATTGTGCAGGGAACTTCCCTTTCTCTTGAGCGCTCATGGTTGTGGTCAACCTTGTGACTGACCCTCGAATGTCAGCAATGGCTTGGGAATTTTGACTATTGATAGCAGCTTGGCTTTGCATGAATTGCTGAAAATTGGTGGACAGCTGCTGAAAGTTGGTGGATAATTGCTGGAAATTGTCTTCAAGGTTCTTTTTCTGAACTGGTAACATGTGGTTGGCATATTGAGATGGTCCTGGACCTCCTGGAGTAGTGTAGGGTACAATTTGTGAAGGACCAGCTATGTTGGGTGCAGGTAAAGCAGCTTGATCACCTCTCCAACTGAAATTGGGGTGATTTCTCCATCCCGAATTATAGGTGTTGGAATAAGGACCTGAAAAAGATTTAGCAACCATATTAACAGCATTAGATTGATCCAAAAGAACTTCTTTAAAAGCTGGAATGGTTGGGCAATCATTAGTTGAATGCCCTTGGCCCTCACAAATATTACAGCTCAAAGTAATCTGAGGTACAGTTTGTACTTCATTTACTTTCTTCAACTCAATCGCCTCCAATTTTTTTGACAATAAGGCAAATTTAGCTTTCAAATCATCTTCTTCATTTAAAACATATTTACCTCCCCCACTTACAATCCTCAATGGTTCAGCTCTATCATAGACACAAGAAGTGTCCCATGATTGAGCGTTTTCAGCCAAGTAATCAAAATATGCAAATGCTTCTTCCGGTTCCTTATTAAAGAATTCTCCATTACACATGGTTTCAACAAATTGTCGCATCTTAGGTATCAAAGCTTCATAAAAAAAACTAATAATGCGCCAATTTTCGTAACCATGGTGTGGACAAGCATTTAAGAGATCTTTGAATCTTTCCCAACTTTGATAAAAAGTTTCAGTTTCCTTTTGAGAAAAATTCATGATTTGTCTCTTTAAAGCATTGGTGCGATGCATTGGAAAAAAAATTTTCAGAAATTCGGCTTGCATTTCTTGCCATGTTCCAATGGATCTTGGCCTCAATGCATTCAACCATGTTTTTGCTTTGTCCTTAAGAGAAAAAGGAAACAACTTCAATCTAACAATTTCCTCAGTACAATTTCGATCCAAAAATGTGGAGCATACTTCCTCAAACTCCTTGAGGTGCAAGTAGGGATTTTCAGAATCCATCCCATGAAAATGAGGTAATAATGGTATCATTCCAGGTTTAAAATTGAAAGTATGAGCATTCAAAGGTGTAATGATGCATGATGGAGTGGTGGTCCTAATAGGATGCAAATATTCTCTAAGTGTCCTGTTGGGATTTGCCATTTCCCCATCATTGCGTCCTTCTTCTTCAGCCATGTTACTATGAGTGTCAACTGATGATTTAAGAGAAACAGATGATGCACTCGATGATGAGGTCGATGATTCAGTCCTAGCAAGTCTATGTGTGCTATCTCTAGCCCAACCAGACATGCAACTTCAGCACAAAACAAGATAACAGTAAACCAGTAAAATGAGAGGTAAAGATATCACCCAGGCTGTGAAGAGGTTCACAGCTCCATAAACATCCTCTCAGAAAGAAAAAAAAAATACTCTGATAAACACCAGTTGTCCCCGGCAACGGCGCCAAAAACTTGACTCAGCTTATAATTTTGTCTTCCAAGCGTAGAAGCTGTCAAAGTAATACAAGGGTAAGTCCCAAGATCGAATTCACAGGGACAATGGGTTATCAAAGCGTTTGTGAGATTTTCTTTGTGTAAAGGATGTATCGATTATGAAAGATGAAAATGAATGTGGATCTATGTTTTCTAAAATTACTAAAACTAAGAGACTTAGAGAAAGTGTGTAGCAAATGAATTAAACTTGCAAGAAACAATAAAACAAACACTTGGATTGGGTTTGAGATTCTTTTTATTTCGGATTCTAGATAATTTCTCGATTAACAATCCAGTCAAGGAATTTATATTCGGAAGATAAAAATTAAGCTCAAGTTTTTGCAATATTTTCTCAAGAAATTCTCTAATTTACTAGCCAAATTTATATTCAAAATCAATCGAAAGAGGCCTTGATAAATTCAAGCTTTTGTTGTACCTTACGTCAACAACAAAACAAGAGCAAGAGCCGCAATCTATTTTCCATTTGAATCCGACTAGGAACTTAGTGAAATCAACATTCAACAACAAAATATTGCATCAAACTAAAATCTAAAATAAATTAAATCTCATTCCACAACCCAAGCTTCAGAAATTAGCTACACATGATATTTCTAACAATAAAAATAAATCTACATTGAGTCATATCAAAAACTAAGAAAATACTAACAAATAAACCTTAGAATGCAAAATAAATAGTCTATAAAATATCCAGCCGATCAAACGGTCAAAGTGCAAAGAAATAAAACAAACCAAACTAAGTAAATAAATAAAGTAAGAAAAGTAAAATGAAGCTGCCGACCTTGAGGTCTAACGTCTGCACCTCAAAAATTTGACTCCAAAAACATTAAAGCGTGAAAAGAACACCAAAGAAAAAGATGCCGCCTCCTCTCAAACTAAAAAGAAACGACTAAAAACTAAACTCTCTAAATGCTGGAAACGAAAAAGAAAGAAGAACGGAAGAAAAAAAATAAAAATGCTGAACAAAAAGTAGTAAAAAAAAACTAGTAGCTTCCGTCTCTAACATCAATGAAAGAACGAACAAGAAGAAAACTGTCCTTCTGTTCTATAAACACCGAACGAAAAAAAAAAAGAAAATAAACTTCAAGCCGCCTGGTTCCTTAGCTCTAAACTAACAAGAACGAAAAAAAAAAGAAATATCATCCCCCAATCCCTCCCGTCTGTAACCTTATAGCCAGCTTAAAAAGAACAATGAAAATGATAAAAAATGAGAGAGATGGAGCCCTGTCCAGGTCTGCCATGTGCTTTCCGTAGACCCCATTTCATATTTTGGAAGGTTGAGATCAAGAGAAACCAAACTCGTAGGAAGTAAACTCGCCTCCGGAAAGGACTCGACCTCTTCACAATTGCCTTTGATTCTAATGTGTTCAATGGAGGGCAAATTTTGCAATCCCCATCCCCTTCTATTGGCGACGAGTCTGTCACAGTCGATGATGTAAATACTAACTAGACTAGAAGGCAAGCCTCCTTCAGGGAATGACTCAACTTCTGGACACTAGACCAAATGCAACTCCCAAAGAGACGGATTGAGTATGTGCATCTTGTCAGGTAGTGACGTCGGACTGTGATAATTGATGACATGAAACCTAGCAAGTTTTGGGGCACGCAATCCTCCATTTGGAAATGATACGAAATTGGGGAAATTTTTTATTTTTATTATTGACAAAGCCACTAAATCAAGTTCAAGTTCTTGCGGAACATTAACAGACTCCAGATTCCTACATCCATTTAGTTTGATGGACTTCAGATTCGGGAATATGTTTAATGGAAAGGACTGTAGAGAATCACAACTATTTTCTAACTTCAATCTTTCAAGGAATGAATAGTTCCAGCCCACTAGAAGCTCTAACTTCCTACAATCTTTGATGCCAAGGATTTTTGATGTAGAAAGTAGACCACCACTGGACAGAGATGTATTTTTTAGCTCCTCAAGGCAAGAACTGTTGAAGTCCATCCATCTCTTCGGTATGGACTCTAGTGCATCAAATCCTCCAATTGTGAGTTTCTACAATCCCATTGGAAGCTCCTTGAAGAGGGACTCATTACAATCTCTTAGCTCCAGTTGACGTAGAGTAGCAACACTTGGAAGTGGCCGAGTCACCAACAACAGACATTCTACTATCATAAGTCTAGATAAAGAACAAGGATGGATGGGCAACTCTCCTGTTAACTTGGGGCAGTTAACAATCTCAAGCTCTTCAAGATGAGTAAAAGCTCCACCTTCATCTTTGGCACCAAAATCAAACCATTTCTCCAGCTTCAAATGGTTTCGTTGAAGAAGAGCAATTGCCATAAAAGTCTCAACCCACTATATCGATTCCATCAAACTGAACAATCCAAAGGGACTGCAGAGAATGTAGCTGTCCGAGTGGTGGTAAGACAAAGCAATACTTGCAGTTAAATAGATAAAGAGATGCTATATTAGAAAATGAGTGATGTCCGATCCAATTCAGAAAACATTTACCACCATAGCCAAGGATCGAGAGACTTTACAAGTTTGCATAGGGTTGGAGGTTGTCCAATACAGCCCTTCGACTTTCTGAAATATTATTTTCATCAATCCATTCCAACTTCAACTCCTCCAGATACTTTTTATCTTTCAAGCTGGTAGCCAAAGCATCTATAGGAGATACAACATTTTGGAGATCTGAAATACAGAGCTTTCCCCCAAGATTTGCAAGTCTTCCCAACTCTTCTATGCCACCTCTACTTTGTTTACTAACAATAAATTTAGTCAAAGTTTGGAGATGACGCAAATCACCCAATCGTACTGGCATCTCCTCTATATAGGAATCACTAAAATCAAAATGACGCAAACTAATAAGTTTATGAATATCTCTTGGCAATACAATACGATATAAATATCGTAGTTTCAAAGTGCAAATTGCACAACTTGCATATGGAAACAGGTAGTTTCTCAATTGAAGTTCGAGAAACATCCAAATGTCATAGCTGTTTCATTTTGCCAATTGAATCAGGCAATTCGGTCAGAAGAAAAGCACTCGATAGATTAAGAACTCGTAAGCATCGTAGCTTTTGCAGCAAATCATGCACAAGTTCTTTACCTAAAATATGATTGTAGGAATATATTGGTAGGAGAGAAATTCTGAGGCGGTTTCGATTCCCATTTTGGGGAGTTCCATTTTTCACGGGATTTCCTTATTTTGAGTGGTTTTTGAATTTGTGCTCCTAGGGTTGGCCTATGACGGTTCCCTATGCTCCTCTGATGGCGTTGCCATCGGTGGGGCACGCGGCTGGTGGTTTGGGGCTGCTATCTTATGCTCAGGCTGTGTCTAAGATGATGGAGGCCTCTTTGTTTAAGATGCCAATGCGGTATCCGGTGGATATTAATGGAGAATTGGGTTTCATTTTCTCGGAACCGGAGATGGTTAAGGCCGCTGAAGAGTTTCGGTTTGCTCTTGTCATGAAGTTTGTACATCAATGTCCATCTATTGATAATAGTAGATTGATAGTGTTGAAAACTTGGGGGTTGGAAGAAATTCCAATGATTAGTTTTATGGATGAATATCATGTGCTAATTCAGATGAAAAATGAACGTGATTTTGTGCATGGCTAGGCACGTGAAGGGCGAACAATGGAGGTCTATGTTTTTTGGCTTTTCAAATGGACAAAAGAATTTGATTTGAACAAAAAATCGCCTTTAGCCCCGCAATGGATTTATTTTCCAGGTTTGCCAATGCATTTATACCGGAAGGATTGCCTGCAAATTCTAGCCACTCGCTTTGGATGTTACCTTGGGACGGATAATGCCACGCTTCATCGTACTAGAGCGTCAGGGGCGAGAATCTATGTGGAAGTGGATTTGACAATGGAACCGGTTCAGAGTTTTCCTATTATTTTATCATCTACAAAGTGCATTTGGCAGGAGGCAAGATACGAAAAAGTTGGTTTTTATTGTCAAAAATGTTTTCGTCAGGGGCACACTTCTGTGGTATGTCGGGTTGGTGCAAGGAGGAAGGATGATGGCAAAAGGAAAGAAAAATTGACTGGGCAATTAAAAGTTGGGGATGGATCTAATGAGGGGTCTGGTAAGTCAGAGGCGTCTGGTAAAGCACCTGTGGTGACGGAAGTGGGACGTGTTGCACCTGTGGAAACTGATATATGTAATGAGTCTGGGTTGAATGAGGTGGGGCATGTTTCCCCTGTGATAAATCCTATGAGTCAAGAGCCTGAGGTGAAAGAAGGAGGCCCTGTTGTACCTGTGGACATTCCTACGTGTAACGAGCCTCTAGTTTCTAATATGGGGCATGTTGTCCCTATGATAACTATGGTGGGTAAAGAGCTAGTGATGATAGAGATGGGGCCAGTGAATCCGCTGATAACTCCTACATGTAGTGATCCTGGGGTGAGTATTGAGCCTTTGATGATTGCAAGTGAGGGGCAGGTGTCGGACTTGAACTAGGTTTTGTCAAATCAAGGGGATGGGAACCAGGGTGGGAAGAATAATAAGGAGGTGCAGGATGAGTTAGTGCAGGATGCAAATGTGGATAATGAATCCGAATGTGAGGAGATGTGGTGTGATAAGGAGCCGGTATCTTCTTTGGCAACTAAAACACGACACCATGATGGAGGGGATGTGGTTTCTTATTCCGACGGAGAGGAGGGTGAAATTACTGTGCGGTTGGGGAAAGCAAAGGAATATGTTCGGATATGGATCCAGTTATTGATAAATCAAGACCTGTGGCTAACAAATTAGTGAAAAAATCTAAGTGGGTGCACAACCGGCCTCAAAAATTAAACTTATGACTGATACAATTTTGTTCTGGAATGTGAGTAGTTTAGGCAGGTCAAGGAGTAGATTAAAATCTATTATCAAGAAGAAAAATACCATGTTGGTTGCCATTTTGGAGCCTTTTGTAGAAGCTACACGTATGTCCTTACTTGGAAATTTTCTGAATTTTCACCATTTTTGCTCGAATGAAGTGGAGGGTGGTAAGTTGTGGATTTTTTAGAAGGAACCGAATTCCTTTGAGGTGCTGGGAGTTTCATCTCAAATGGTGACAGGTTGGTTTACATTGGTTGATAAACGAGTATTAGTTACGTTTGTATATGCTAAGTGCACTTATGTTGAAAGGAGAGAACTGTGGCGTGTTATGGAAGAAGTGCAGGTGGGAGATCAGCTGTGGCTTGTAATTGGCGATTTTAACACTAGTCGCACGGATTCAGAAAGAATTGGTGGAAGTCCTCGTCCAATAATTTCTATGTCTGAGTTCAATGACTGTTTGGATTATTGTGGTCTCTTTGACTTAGCCAGTGATGGGCAATCCATGTCTTGGTGCAATGGCCATGAGGGGACTTCTAGAAGATGGGTGAAACTTGATAGAGTAGTTATAAACAATGCTTACTCTACTAAGTTTTTATCTGCTCACCTAGTATATTTGAGTCGAAAGACATCCGATCATTGCCCAATGGTAGTCCATTCGGATAGACCCTTTTCTTCTTACGGCCTCACTCCTTTCCGCTTTCAAGCTATGTGGTGCTCACATGAGGGGTTTTGTCTTATGTTGAGGAGGTTTGGAATAGACAGGATTCAGCTAGGGGTCCTCGGCGACTTGCTCTTAGAATTAAGAGGACCAAGGTGGTTTTGAGAGCATGGAATATTAATGTGTTTGGGCGAGTTGATGTTATTTTAAAGGAACTTGAGGAACGAGCTACGATATTGGAGCATCAACTCCAGTTGGGTTTCTCTCCAGAAAAGAGGCTGATTTCTTGACTACTAAAATTGAGATGCAAACCTGGGAGAAAAGAGAGGCTATGAGGCTGGGGCAAATGGCAAAAACAAAGTGGCTTACGGAGGGTGATCAGAACACTCGGTTTTTTCATGCCTCGATAAATCAGCGTCGGAAGCAGGGGTACATTTCTCGTATGGTCTTAGCAAATGGGAGGGTATTGGATACGGCTGAAGATATTCATTCGGGAGCTACTGAGTATTTTCGGGAGGTATTGACAGCATCTTCGGTAGTCGAGCAACCTGATTTGTCGAACCTTATTGAGAATGTCATTTCAGATGAGGAAAATCTTATGCTTTGTATGGTGCCTTCTGAGGAAGAGGTGAAAGATCCAATTTTTTCCATTCCAAGGCAAAGTAGTCCGAGGCCTGATGGCTTTGGTTCTGCTTTCTATATATCTTGTTGGGATATTATAAAAAGTGATGTATTGGAGGCGGCAAAAGAATTCTTTAGTGGCGAGTCACTACCCAAGTTTTTTTCCTCTTCCTTTATTGTACTAATTCCGAAAGTGTAGGACCCTTCGAGTTTTGACAAGTTTCGCCCTATTAGCTTGTGCTCTGTGGCTTACAAGATTTTTTCGAAAATCCTTGTAAATAGATTGACGAGGATTATTCATAAGCTGGTTTCCCCTGACCAGGGCAATTTTGTGCCAGGGCGAAGTATTTTTTAGAATATTTCTCTTGCACAGGAGATGGTTCAATCTTTGAATAAGAAAATTATGGGTAGTAATGTGATGGTGAAAATCGACATGGCGAAGGCATATGATCGAGTTGATTGGCATTTTGTATTGGATGTTCTAAAGGCTTTTGGGTTTTCTAATAATTTTTGCCGACTTGTGGGGGAGTGCATAAAAACTCTATGGTTCTCTGTGATGATGAATGGGACCTTTAAAGGGTATTTTCAACCTTCGCGGGGGTTACGACAAGGTGACCCACTATCCCCTTATCTTTTTATTATAATGGAGGAAGTGCTGATGCAGTTGCTTAAGAAAAATTTTGAGGAAGGGCGAATTGGTTGTTTTTCTCATCTGGTTGGGGCCCTTTTGATCTCACATTTATTATATGCTGATGATCTACTTATTTTTGCGAACGGTGGGAAAAGATCAATAAAAAGGCTTGTTGAGATGCTTGCTTTATACGAAAGGTGGTCGGGGCAATTAATTAGTAAGGAGAAGTCGGCAATCTTCCCTTCAAAAATTATTACGAATTCTCGAAAGCGTGCCTTGCTGAGGTTAACGGGCTTCAAGGAAGGAAAATTCCCAGTTATTTACTTGGGTGCGCCAATTTTTTCGGGTAGATTGACGGCTCGGGATATTGAGCCTTTAATAGAAAGAGTTAGAAAGAAGGTGGTAGGGTGGAAGTTTAAATCGCTTTCTCAAGAGAGGGGGGGGGGGGAGGGGGCTTATTTTATTGTGCCATGTATTGTCAAGCATGCCCATACACCTTATGTCGGTGATTTGTCTCCCGGTGGCTATGATATCTCGTATAAATTTGTTATTGGAAAATTTTTTTTGGGGGAAGGTAGATGGAAAGCGGAAGTTACAATAGTAATCCTGGTCGAAATTGAGTAAGCCAACAATGGAGGGTGGACTGGGTTTGCGAGATTTTAAAGAGGTGCAACGATCGCTTCACATGAAATTTGCATATCGATTACTGTCGTCTAAGAGTATGTGGTCTGATTTTTTCCATGCAAAATACTTTAAAGATGGACATATTGTTGCTGGAAGGTCTTCAGGTTCTCGTTTCTGGAGGTCCGTCGTTTCCACCTTGCCTGAAGTCGTGGAGAATACTAAAGTGTTGGTGTGAGGCGGTAATGCTTTTTCTGGTATGATAAATGGCTTGCTTCGGGTCCCCTATCGGTGCAGGTGGACGAGATTGCAAATGCTAAGCTTCGTATTAAAGAATGTTGGGAAGGTCAGTCTTGGGATGTTGACCTGTTGACGGAAATGGTTGGGGCAGAGGCTACTTCAGAAATTTAACAGACTGTTCGTGCTGGTAAAGTAGGCCTGGATGTTTTTGTCTGGACTCCTTCGCAGGATGGCAAATTCTCAACAGCGAGTGCATGGGAGGTGGTGAGATCCAGAGGTGTTTTAATGTAGTGGAAAGACTGGTTTTGGCACCTGTTGCTTCCTAAACGAGTGTCCATCTGTCTATGGAAAGCATGGTTTAACTCTCTTGCAGTAGATGAAAGAGTGCAAGCGAGGGGTGTTTCGTTAGCTTCAGGATGTAATTGTTGTTTACGGAAAAGTGCTGAGACGATGGAGCACGTTTTATGCTGGGGAGAATTGGCTAATCTGGTTTGGGATCGAGCAAGTGTTGCTCTGGGAGTCCCCTGTTCTAGATATACTTCATGGAAGGCGAGGGTCTTGGCGTGGTTTCAATGTGCAAAAAAGTTGTCTATAGCAGGTACGTTACTGGGTTTATTACCATGTTTAATTACATGGTGCCTTTGGACGAGACGTTGCAAGGCACGAATGGAGGGGGTGCACGGAAGTGTCAATCAAGTGTGGTGGTCTGTGAAATACTGGGTTCGGATGCTAGCTGGAGAGATGACTTCACCCAAACCTTTATCTTCGAATGAATTGCGTATTTTGACTGAGCTTCAAGTGAATTGACCAAGCAAGGATGTGAGACAGCAGAAACTTGTAGTCTAGAAGAAACCTCCTGCGGGTTGGGTCAAGCTGAATTGTGGTGGGAGCTGTCGTGGTAATCCGGGGAGTTTGGGGGGAGGGGGTGTGGTACGAGATGCGGATGGTAATGTGAAGGGGGCTTTTTCAACTCTTTTTGGTGTCGGTACTAATAATGAAGCTGAACTAAGAGCCATTTTAGAAGGGATTCTTTTATGAAGGAGAATTAATTGTTTTAATGTGATTATTGAAAGTGATTCTAGTTTGGTAGTGGATTGGCTTAGCAAAGGGAGATGCACTTTGTGGTATTTATGGGATTTTTGGGAAGATCTAACGGTTGCACCTGGGGGATATCATTTATGGTGGCACAGAAATATCGCGAAGGAAATCAAGCGGCGGATTTTCTAGCACGGCAAGGTGGGATGGGAATGAATGTTCGATATAAGGGATCACTTTGTTTACCATGGCTTTTGAAAGGCATTCTCAGACTTGATAAAATGGGACTTCCAACACTTAGGATTGTATAGTTGGATCCTTTGTTGTTTTCAAATAAGTAGGTGGTTCGGTTTTTATGATATGGTGCATGGAGTCTTTAAGTGATTTTTATGTAAAATCATAGTGTCCTTTTGTTTAAAGTATTCATTTGTCATAAGTGAGGGTTTTTTAATAAATTTGGGATGGAGCTGCTATGTGGGTGGCTACCGGCTCTTTTAAAAAAAAAAAGAAAAAAAGAAGGAAAGTACGCAGCCCCTTAGCCTCATAAAGTGCCACAAACTTCTTATTATCAACCCTACTACCGAGAAATGAAAAATGGCGCGTCTTGTTCACAATTTCAAGAGATTTTTCATGCTCTAGTCTGAAGGTAAACTGTCCTGACGCAAGATCATTGCTAAGTCATTGACAAGAACTATTAGTAGACTGACCAATAACATCCTTTATTACTGACTTTGCATCTCCCTCGATTACTACCTGCTACAACCTCATTTCTCTGCACAACTGGATGCTTCTTATCAGAGCATAGCATTCTGCCGTATAAGCAGAATATACATGACTTGTTGGAGCAATAACCACAATCATGGCCTCACCCATACAATTTCTTACCACAATACCAATACCCATCAACTTCTTTTCAGAATCAAATGCAGCATCAAAATTTAACTTATATAAAGACTCAGTTGGTGGACTCTAACACAGATCAGCAACCTATTGATGAATACTCACTGCAGCAGTGATGGAGCACAGATGAACATCTTGAAACACTTCTAAATCATTCAAAGAAGATCTAATCAAAGCAAGTGGAGTAATAAACTTGTTATTAAAACCAAAACAGTTTCTTCTAGACCAAAGCTTGTATAGAATAGCAACCACCTGAACCAACACCATAGACTCTAATCTGTTACACAGATTGCTCCACAACATACTAAAATCTGGATAATTTGAGCTCCACTTGTTTAAAGGACTATCTTTCTCCCTCCATACATCCATAGGAACTGGACAAGTCCAAAGAACATGTATAACAGTTTCCTCACTATGCTGACAGATATAGGACACAATCCATCATCCAGAATATGTTTTTTCGTTAACAACTGTTTTGTAGAAAGAATATCATTAAGAGCCTTCCATAGAAATTGTTTAAACTTCCCCGGAACCTTCAAATGCCGTATTTTCCTCCACATTACAACAGTTGTCTCACCATTCGAAATCTCCCCAATATACTGTTTTGTCAATGAGCAATCCAGAAAATAAACACTTTTGACAGAAAAAACACATTTTGCATTTTTAGCCCAAATGAGTTTATCATCAACATCCCTCGAGCTTATAGGTATACTACAAATAAGTTGAGCATCTTCTAAACTAACACTTCCATTATCAAATCAATCTTCCACTTGGCACTAGTAATATCAATTAATTCAGCAACTGTAGCATCCGCAGACAGCCTATTAATAGGAGTTTGAACTTTATAAGTAGAAGGTTTTGGGAGACATTTATCATGCCAAACACGTATACTATGTCCATTTCGAATCCTCCAAACTACTCCTTCTTGGTCAATCTAATAGAAGACCAAATACTCCTCCAAATATGAGATGGCGAAGAATCAGATTTAGCATCCAGTATGTCACAGTTTCTGAAGTATTTGCCTTTAAAGACTTGTGCCACCAAAGACTTAGGCTCTTGTATCAATCTCCATACTTGTTTAGCCAATAGAGCTCGGTTATAACTAATTAAGCTTCTGAACCCAAGTCCTCATTTGTTTTTTACCTCTCCTAATTTTACCCAACTTCTCCAATGAATACCCTTCTCATCCTTCTTATGACTCCACCAGGACCGAGAAAACATAGATTCAATCTCTTTTAATAAATTAGATGGCAACCTGAACACACTCAATAGTGTAAGTAGGAATGGCCTGCAAAACACTCTTAATGAGAATCTCCTTCCCTGCAGATGATAACATATCTGATTTCCAGCTAATAATCCTTTGCCAAACTTTTTCTTTCAGGCATCTGAATGTGTTATATTTTGACCTTTCTACCACGGTAGGAAGACCTAAGTACTTACTATAATTTCCACATAACACCCCATTTGTAGATTCAATAATCAACTCTTTTGCAATACTTACTATAAGTACTTACCGATGTATGAATTTTAATTTAAAATTACATGCAGTGTGATTTGTTGTATTTTTGTTTTAAAATCTCTCATGTTAAAAAAAAAAAAAATCCTAATTTAATATCTACAAAAACTCTATGTATAGTCACTTTTTAGCTTAAAACCATTCGATTTATAGGTTATTAGAAGTTAAAAATATTGGATAATCATCTTAACAATTCATTTATTTCCTTAAATACCATTTGGTTTCCAGGCTTAATTGGAAGTCTATTACACTTTCGTTTATTTCTATGTAGATGTTGGTCTGCAAGCGAGAGTACTGAATCAGGAGCGCAAGAGTGGATCGGATCTAGACATAGCCGACCCCTAAAAAATTCTTGAGTTTACTTCTTTTTATCCATTAAAGGTTATTAACAAACTTATGCACTCTGCTTGTTGGGTGCATAACTCTCGATCACGTCAGGTCTAAGAATATATTCACAAGGGAAAACAGCAAACAGCTACTGTTGTATATATTTCAGACAGTACTCATCTTTTTCAACGGTTTAATCAGCAATATAAGATCGATCCTGAATTCATGTATTACTTATCAAAAATAGAAGGAAAACGCTACTTTCACATAAGAATATTCCCACCGAGATTTTGTACCAAATTTTTTTTTTCTTTTAACTTAATGGTTAAGGATGTGTTTTTAAATGAATTGATAATTTTTTTATTCTTAAAAAATGTTTAAAAGAGTTTTAAAAAATGTTTGAAAAGAAAGTTTTAAAAAAAAAATGAACTTTTGGCTTATCGGTGAGGATTCTCTCATGTGGATGTAGCATGACCCAAAATAGAATTGGTAAGGTGCGCGCATTCTACATGGTTTTGGGATTCCCATTGACATCTTTCTGGATGGCCTCGCGCATTCTACATGGTTTTGGGATTCCCATTGACATCTTTCTGGATGGCCATGAGGCATACTTTTCCAACCTTCAAAATGGAGAGAACCAACAACAGCTGTATATGTGATGATTAGAAAAAGGTCCAAAAAGACAGACCGGCCAATTATTTAAAAAAAAGTTCAGTGAAAACGTTGCATGTGCCTTGGTCTTGATCATGCCGATGAATTCATTATAAATTAACTTTCCAAGATCTCATAATGTTTATGAACTCAAACCTAATTTTGAACCTTTGATTGCAGCTGTTCATGTCTTTTGACTTCATTCCATTCAGAAACATAACCAAACTCCACTAGAAAAGCTAGCCGCCTTCATAAAATATTAATTAACCTCCAAATTATGCCGAAAAGCCCACCATAAAAAGGCACACTCCTCCATTTTATTAGCTGTTGATCATATTTGACACTCGTCCACCGGTGAATGCATGGGACTTGTAATCATGGTGCACAGGTTTTCCTTCGCAACGGTCTGGCCCCTGTTTTGCTGCACCGACTCCCTCTGATCTTCTTCTTCTTCTTCTTCTTTTCTTCTTCTTCAGACTTCAGTTGTTCCTCCTGCTCCTGTAGCGTGCCGTGCATATCTGATTCTCTTCCACTTGCTTCTTTAGTTTTTCTTCTCTTGCACGCACAGTCCTCGTAGACGCTGTGGAACCTCCCCTCACACAGCCCCTCTCTCACGGACACACGGTAATTTTTCTTCATTTTCTCTTTCATTTCACTTATTTAAGTTATTTAAAACTACTTTGAAACAATGAAACTTTCTAATACTATGAATCCGAAATTTAGGATTTTTGTGTTATTAAGACTGTTGAATTCGAAATTTAGGATTTGTGTTATTAGGATTGTTGAATCCGAAATTTAGAATTTTTGTGATTGTGTTTGTATAGTTTTGATCATTTTTTTAAAAGAAATAATAATAATTATAAATAATGTGGATGCTAGTACTGATCATTTTGTGGAGCCTAATTCTCAGGTGGTAATTAATCTTGGATAGTTATGGAAAGTTGGGCACTACTGGCCGGTGCCACGTTTTTTTTTTTCATTCATTTAATTTTCTTTGACAGTACCAGGTACTGGGACATATTGAAGAGACTTTATATATATCATTGAACTAGCTATATATGTGTGTGCGTGTGTGAGATATGGTTTATATAAACCATGCAAAAAGAGAAGCAAGTTAAAAACAATATATATAATTGTGTACTGAGATATATACCATTTATGTAAAACCAGCAGATGATCAATCGCATGCAATGTGCCTGTTTGCTTCTTTGTTTTAATCTAATTAATTAATTAAATAAAGATCCTCCAATTGCCTGTTTGCTTTTGTTTGATCTAATTAATTAATTTGTAAATGGTAAGTATATGTAATTGCTTGGTATATTATTTTATAAAGTGTGTGATTGTAATCTATGTAAATTGTAATATGTTTTATAAAACTATACTAATAGTCTAATATTAATACTACTTATTATTGTTACTATAGATGAATCAATCAAATGAAACATCCAGCGATGTGAGACCTTCAATGGAAAGGAGTCAAAAGACCATGGAATCAACGGCGACCAATGATCCACTTTCTCCACCCTCTAATGTAAGTAAGCCACCTACTGGTCCTGGGAGTGGTAGGAAAATATCTGTAGTTTGGGACTATTTTAAAAAGATTAAAATTGAAGATAATTCAAGACCTAGAGCTACATGTAATTTTTACAGGACTTCTTATGTTTGTGATCCAAGTATAAATGGCACAAAATCAATGTTACTGCACTTGGAAAAAACATGTAAGAAGTCTCCACTTAGGAAAGTGGATAGAAACTAATATGTATTAGGTTTTCAATCTGGAGAAAGCAGTGGGGGGCTTGTATTTAATGCTTTTAGTGTTGAGGCTTGTAGAACAGCCTTAGTAGAAATATTGGTTATCGATGAGCTTCCTTTTAAATTTGTGGAAGGGGAAGGGTTTAATAAATTTATACTTGTTATGCAACCTAGATGGAATGGGATTCTATCACGTATAACGGTTGCAAAAGATATTTTTAAACTTTATCTGAAAGAGAAAGACAAGTTGAAAACTGCTCTTAAGGGACAGCGCATTTGTCTAACCACAGATACATGGACATCCGTATAAAATTTTAACTTTTACCTACATGTGTCTCACCGCACATTTTATTGATAAAGATTGGAAAATGAATAAACGAATTATCAGTTTTTGTAAAGTGGAAAACCATAAAGGTGAGATACTAAGAAAAAAAATCGAAATGTGTTTGCTTGAATGGGGAGGTCCAAAATATTTACAATTACACTTGATAATGCAAGTTTAAATAATGTGATAGTTTCGTATATCAAAAGAAAGACAAAAAATAGAAAAGATACAATTTTGAAACATGAGTTCTTGCATATGAGATGTTGTGCTCATATCTTGAACTTAATTGTTCGGGATGGGTTGAAAGAATATGATCAATCAATTGCACGAATTCGAGGGGCTGTGAAGTATGTGAAATCATTTCCACAAAGGTGGAACACATTTAAGCAATGTTGTGATAGTGAGGATATTACTTGTAAAAGTAGTGTATGCTTAGATGTACCAACTTGTTGGAACTCCACTTATATGTTTTTGGATAGGGCTGAAAAGTTTCAAAAAGCAGCTCAACGGCTAGAGGATGAAGATTCAGGATATGTTAAGAGTGTTGTGGAGAATGTTAGTGAGGATGATGATGGTGTTAGGGAGTTGGGTAAAGGAGGGGTATCCAAGTTAGGGCCTCCAACCATAGATAATTGGGATAAGAGTAGATTATTTGTAAAATTTCTAAACTTTTTTATGATGCAACCTTGCATTTCTCTGGGCCAATTATGTCACATGCAATTGTTTTGTATTCGAGATAGCGCAATTCATACTACAATTAATTTGGAGTGTACGGAAGGGCCTCATAATTTGAGGACAATGGCATTTAATATAAAATCTAAATTTGAGAAGTATTGAAAAAATGAATCTTTTGTTGTATATTGTGTTGGTTCTTGATCCTCAATATAAAATGCAATGTCTAGATATTCTTTTTGAAGGATTGGATAACACTTCAAAAGTTCTTATGTTGTTGGATCGGGTTAAAGATGCTTTGACTCGTTTATACGATAGTTATTGTGCAAATGACGAAAGTGATGTTGGGGCACAAGATTAAACTATGAGCCCATCAAGTGAGAGATAGGCTAGTACTACAAGTTCAAATCCTGGGGTAGGTCAAGGTGATCTTGGATCAATGGGATCATATATCCATTTAAAAATTAAGATGCATTTGGAGTCGGAGAACTCTTTGGAGACTAAATCTGAAATGGAGAGGTATTTAGTTGAAAAATGTGAAGAAGATAATGCAAAATTTGACTTGTTGAATTGGTGGAAGGTTAACAACATTAGATACCCCGTGCTTTCAAGAGTTGTGAGGGATGTTCTTGCAGTTCCGATATCTACAGTGTCCTCTGAGTCGGCTTTTAGCACAACAGTTCGAGTACTTGATCCTTTTCACAGTAGCCTATCTCCACTTATGGTTGAAGCCCTTATTTGTACACAAAATTGGCTTCGCTCATCTTCTGCCCCGTTAAACATTCGCATTTTAATGAATGATGTTGAGGAGTTTGAGAAATTTGATACAGGAATGTAGCATCATTCACCTTTTCTTTAAGTGTCTTTAAAATGTATATCATATTAATAATTTGTTTTAATTATTATGCTTTATTTTTTCCCTTTTGTGTAGAGCTCATGGAAGACTTAGGGAGTTCTTCAAGACCTACTTCTTTGGTTGGAGATGATTAAATTTAAGGTAGGATAACTTGTATAACATCTTTCTTAAAGTTTTTTTTTTCATTTAATGTAATTACTAACTTTTTATTGAAATTAACTGCTCGATTTATTTTCATACAATTACAAGGTTTGTTGAATGGACTATTGGAGTTGGTGGCTTCGTGCATAGCTATTACTATTAGCTATTTGTTCTAGTTGTAAAGTTTTTTGTTGGATGTTCTTGTAATTTGAACTTCTAATTTAGATTTGTAATTTGAATTTTTAACTTGGACTTTTGGACTTATAATTTGTTAGACTTTTTTATTTGTACTTTAGACTATTGGTATTTGGATTTGTAATTTGTTAGGCTTTTGGATTTGTAATTTAGACTTTAGGAACTTAGACTTGTAATTTAGACTTTTAGACTTATTTTATTTCATTGTAGAATTTTCTTTTTATTGTAAATTTTATTTTTTTGTAGCAGTTTTATTTAAAGGCTTATAAGCTTATAGCAGATTTTTTTTGCACTAGATTTCTTATTTTAATTTTTGTGTTATAGCACATGTTTATATAGCAGAATTTTGTTTAGATAGCAGATTTTTTTTATAAAGCAGATTTTTTATAGCTGAATTTTTTTACATAACAAAGTTTTTTTTGTAAAGCAGATTTTTGTAAATAGTAATAGATTTTTAATAAAACAAAAATTTTATGACAAATTTCTATTTTCTTAAAACTGGATAAAAAACCGGTAAAACCGGAGTACCGGTTTAGGAGGGAAACCAATACGTAATTGGTTTTGAAAAATGTAAAATCGGGCCTACCGATTCGGTTCTTGATTTTGTCCAAAACTGAACCGAACCGAACCGAACCAAACCGGTCACACTCCTAACTAGGTCATGTGGTTTTTCCCTTTATACTGAAGGTTTTCCACGTAAAAAAATCTTAACTCTTTATGTGCGTGTGATTTTATTTAGATTATTTTTTATTAAATTACTTTCTGGCATATTCATATAAAGTGAAAGATAATTATTTTCGTTGTTTAGTAATTGATTTGATTATTCCGAATGGTTGTTAAGATTTCTCCCAACAACCTCTGCATATGAGAGCAATCCTGGACTTTGTGGCGCCCCACCTCAAAATGAATGTGGCAGTACTACTATCGGCAACGACAAAGACAGCTACATTGAAGTCAAGAAAGACACCTCAAAATGAAGCAGATTGTTTTTTTATATAGCAGATTTTTTATAGCAGAATTTTTTACATAATAGATTGTTTTGGTAAAGCAGATTTTTGTAAATAGTAATAGATTTTTAATAAAACAAAATTTTTTATGACAAATTTCTATTTTATTAAAATCGGACCAAAAACTGGTAAAACTAGAGAGTACCAGTTTAGGAGGGAAACCAGTACGTAATCGATTTTGAAAAATGCAAAATCGGTGCCTACCGGTTCGGTTCTTGATTTTGTCCAAAACTGAATCGAATCAGACCGGTTACACCCCTAACTAGGTCATGTGGTTTTTCCCATGTGGTTTTTCCCTTTATATTAAAAGGTTTTCCACGTAACAAATTTCTAACTCTTTATGTTTGTGTGATTTTATTTAGATTATTTTTTATTAAATTGCTTTCTAGCAGATTCATATAAAGTGAAAGATAATTATATTGTTGTTTAATAATTGATTTGATTATTTCAAATGGTTGTTAAGATTTCTCTCAACAACCTCTCATATGAGAGAAATCCTGGAGTTTGTGGCGCCCCACCTCAGAATGAATGTGGCAGTTCTACTATCGGCAACGACAAAGACAGCAACATTGAAGTCAAGAAAGATATTAATAGACCTTGGACTTAAAGTTCTATCATCCATGGTTTATTACATGAGGATTTTGGGGAATGTGTGGTCCTTCGGCTTTGAACAATAGTTGGAGAGTTGCCTATTTTGAATTCCTAGAAAACTGACAAGATGGACTCTAAAAAGTGACAGTACTGACAGCTTTATCTTTGGCGAGATTGCACAGATTAATAATTTTAATTTGTCTCTCTAGGTCGATATATCGTCAATTCAATTCTAATACTTTGCTGAGAATCAAATTAATGGCAGTACCACTACCGTTCTAAGAAATTTGGAGAACTCTTCCACAACTTCTATTGATCTCTTCATTAATTATTAACCTTATAAATCTTAGTAAATAACTGACCATAAATTAATAATTTTTTATTATTATAGTGGGATTAGTCTATATATAATGGATTAATGCAGAAAATCACTTGTTCTGATCAAGGATTAATAGTCAATCCAATAATTAAATTATTCCTTTGGTTGCTTTATTTTTCCTGAGAAACAATATTAATTAAATGCAGAGATATTATTAATATTTGATTAAAGATTATTTTTTATACACTTTTATATATATATATATATTTATATTGCCCGTCAAGTGACCTAACTAGCTATGCGTTGATTTGGAATTTATAAAGGTACTGAAGAAAGGAAATTTGACTTTTAACCAAAGAGATATAAAACAGGAAAAATTGATTTGTTTGGGAGTGATCAGATCAATGGAATAAAAGATATTATACTCCTTTTCTTGTTTGAGAGTTTTAAGTACATGAGAGATCAATGGATTTGGAAGTTTTTACAAGACCAAATACAGTATAACTAGGAGGAAATAAATAGCCATCAATCCTTCCATTTTCATCAAGGTGACCCTTCCGGAATCCGAGCGCCGAGGGGTGGGGGAACCGCCAGCTCCACCACTCAATGGGATGGCGCTGCGCGCAGATGATCCTTTTTAATTAATAAGTAAAATTAAAAAGTCAATTAATTAATGTAATGTGGGTCAAAAGTGGGTATATATCACTTCCACTAATATTCCATCAGGCTTATGTAAGTTTACGTATGTGGACCCAATTTATTTATTAAAACCACAAGCATGCGCATAAGTTTATAATTAAGGACCTTTCTATGACGTCTTTCAAAATAAATTCCAAAAAAATTACTAATAATAAATATAATATATAATTAATTATTTTGAAAATATCTCCAGCAAATCAATGGCTGAATTCCAGGTTGGTTGTCATGAACCGGCCTTCCATGACTCGCCTCTCTTGTCCGATAACCTCATTTCAGGTAAATTCCCAAAGGAACTTACTAGCTAGCATTAATTTCAGCAAATAGCTCTTTGCTTCTACAGCTCATACGGCTCACAAATAATATAAGTGGAGAGATCCCCATCGATCGAGATTGGTCGTATCGGATCTCACGAAAATCAATAGAGTTTACTATTTCTTGCAAAACCTTTCTCGTGTCGTCAGAAAACTTTTCTGGCGAAATGATCTCGCAGCAAATAATATTTTATATATATATATATATATAACCATTTGTTGCCTTTACCTAACAACAAATAGTCATAAAATAAAGAAAAATTAATATAAAATCTTCATTACAAATCCCCTCAAATTCTTAATCATAACAAATTAATTGACAGTATTTACATAAAAATTCTAGGTGACAAGTCAAGAACAAACATGAGAGTTTGACAAATAAAATGAATATTTTCTTCAAACGTATAACACGTACAACCCATTAATTACGTAGCCTTGAAATATAGAAAAGGGCCAAAGTACTTTTTTGGATTGATGATCCAATATTCAAACAAATACTTTTCTCTGAAAGCTGAATGGGGGGAAAAGACACGAAGAAAGAGATATGATCAAACTTTTGTCTTAAAAAAACCCAGTCATAGCGTGAAGAAAGCGTCGTGCTAACGTTATTAATGCTAGCTCGTCTTCCCTAGATAAGCCTGTCGGATTAGATAGGTTGTAACTTTCAAGTTGTATATATATTTTGAGACAAACACAACGAATTAATAGCTAATTAATTATATCATAAATTAACAGCTATACATATTATAAACGAGTAATATAAGTCAGTGTGCAAATATATATATATATATATACATACGTCTACATCTAGACGTAGTACTTCTGCATCTAGATCGAACACGTACAATCACGACTTACATATTAAAAGGAACTTGAAATACAAAAAATTAAGCTAATTAAAATTTAGATTTTCCTAAATAATTGATCAGGTCATTCTAAGTTTTCTAATTTAGAAAAGAGTTGAGTATATTATTAAAAAATTAATTTTTTTCTGTGTGTTTCATATTTATTTATTTTTTTAAGTGATTATATAATATTTACATACTTACAATTATAAATATTATTTTTCTTTTTAGATTGAAGAGAGCCACAAGTTTCAGTATATATATATATATATATATATATATATATATATATATATATATATGTGTGTGTATAATGCATCGCTCATTACATTGACAAGAAAACGACTGTTGTCATGTCATCGAAAGCTTGCATGCGTACGTATAAAAAAACAACCAAAACGCGGATAAAGGACCAATGCGTGCTCGCTTGCTAGCTAGATCAAAGTCTAGCTTCCTGGTATAATTAATTGTTACTACTGACTATCAATTATTACTCAATCAAGTGCAGGGGCCCCTCAGTCCCCATCTTCCAGAATATTAGGTAAAATTGAAACGTCAACGGTACTACAGTCTTGACAGCTTGATACATGATGGTCCGATACAAATTAATATTCAAGCAAATGCATTAAATATTCTTTAATTTTAGAGAAAATTGATATAAATACATGCTTGAGTTAACTACTTTTCTCAAATTATGTCGTGTGACAGACAAATTGGCAAAGCCTAATCTGCCAAATCAAATCGTTTAGAATTGAGTGATCGTAGTGCATGTGGACTTGGCAATATATATCCCACCTAAAGACAAAAAAAATAATAATAATAATAATAATAATAATAGAGAGAGAGAGAGAGAGAGAGAGAGAGAGATATCGACATAGGTAATGGTGGCAATAAATAACTATGCTTCTTCTGGTATGTTACCTTCTTCTGGTATTTTACCTACGAAGCAGAAGAAACATGCCGGATTCTATCCCTCATAATTATCTCCTGGTGATCCTCACCTTGTTCTACTTTTTCAGCATTTCCTCTGCAAATCTGCATGCATGCAACCAAAAAGACCGCAACTCTCTCTTGTCCCTGCCTTTTATTAACACCTCTTCCCCTTCTTTAAATTGGTCTGCCACTGATTGTTGCCATTGGGAAGGTATTTCTTGTGATCATAAAAGTCGGGTTACTCATATATCGTTACCCTCTAAGCGTCTCAAAGGGAGTGTATCTCCATTCCTTGAAAACCTCACAAGCCTCTCTCACCTCAATCTCTCCCATAATTCACTTTCAGATTCTCTTCCCCTCGGATTCTTTTTATCCTTGAATCAACTCAAGGTCCTTGATCTGAGCCACAACCATCTAGCTGGAGATATATCACTGTTATTTTCATCTAATGGATCATGGCCTGCCTCCATTCAAACAATTGACATTTCTAACAATGAATTCAATGGGTCGATCCAATCCTCATTTCTCCAACAAGCATGGAACTTGACCGAGCTCAATGTCTGCAACAATAGTTTCAAAGGGCCTATTCCTTTTTCTCCTTGCATCAATTCTCCCAACCTCAGGCTCCTTGATTTCTCCGGCAATAATCATAGTGGCGGAATTCCTCGTGGGTTAGGAGGATGCTCCAAACTAAAGATTTTCCGAGCAGGTTTTAACTCTCTCACAAAATTTCTTCCACATGACATGTATAGTGCAACAGCACTAGAAGAAATCTCCATACCTTCCAATCATCTTTCAGGATCCATCAACGATGGCATTCGGAACCTTAGAAAGCTCTCCAACCTCGAGTTAAGTGACAATGAATTGGGCGGCAAGCTTCCACTGGATTTTGCAAAGCTTTCCAACTTAAAGCTCCTGCACCTTCGAAATAACTTATTCACAGGTTCTTTACCCCCGTCATTGATGAATTGCACAAAGCTTATCCAATTGGATTTACGAAACAATTCATTTCAAGGAAACATCTCCAACCTTAATTTCTCCAGTCTTCAACAACTCACCATACTTGACCTGGGGTTTAACAACTTCACCGGAAATTTCCCAGCGAGCCTTCTCTCATGCAAGTCCTTAAGAGGAATTCGAATTTCCCATAACCGATTAGAGGGAGAAATCCCGCCTGGGGTGGCTCAATTGAGACATTTATCTTTCTTCTCCCTCAGTTTCAATGGGCTAACTAATTTCACAAGTGGAATCAAGATTCTCATGCATTGCAAGATGCTTGATGTTGTTCTTATGGCTCACAATTTCCTACAGGAGATGATTTCAAATGACGACATCAATATGGTTGCTTCTAATGGATTCAAAAATCTTCGGTTTTTGGATCTTAGTGAGTGCCAACTGACCAGTCAGTTTCCCATATGGCTAGCTAAGCTTAAGAAACTAGAAATCCTAAATCTAAATGCCAATCGTATGACAGGTTCAATTCCTGGTTGGTTGTCAACCCTTCCAAGACTTATCTCTTTACAATTGTCTGATAACCTCATTTCAGGTGAATTTCCAAAGGAACTTTGTGCATCGCCAGCACTAGTATCGGAACAGGATCTAGCAGATAACAGCTCTTTTCTTTTACCAATTTTTAACATAAACATGAATATTTGGTTTCACCAGTACAACTCCATCCACAACTGGAAGCCAAATATAGTCCTTAAAAACAATAGCCTCAGCGGCCACATTCCTGTAGAGATAGCACGTTTGAAGCAACTTCATACATAGGACCTTAGCCATGACAACTTCTCAGGCAACATTCCAAGCCAAATATCCGAGCTCACGAACTTGGAAGATCTGGACCTCTCTGCAAATCAGTTGTCTGGGAAAATACCAGCGTCACTAATAAGTTTGAGTTTTTTGCATAATTTAAATGTTTCAGACAATAAACTATACGCAGAAATACCATCAGGCACTCAGCTCCAAAGCTTTGATGCCTCTGCATACAAGGGCAACCTTGGACTTTGTGGTGACCCACTTCCAAAGTGTGGCCATCTTACAAGAGACAGTAGAGACAAGGACATTCATGATGAGGAAGATGGAGATTCAATCCCATGGTTTCATATTTTTGTGGTGCTTGGCTTCATGGCAGGATTTTGGGCAGTGTGTGCTCCTCTGGTATTATACCATAATTGGAGAGTCGCATATTTTTTATTCCTAGACAAGTTAATAGGTAAGCTCGATGAGGCAATTGCAGTCAGTGTCTCTGGCTAGATTGTGCAGAAGGAGCCTAGTATATATACATGATGTTCTTTTGTGTAATAAATTGGGCTGTCTAGAGTTAGTTGTTAGTTTAGTTTGTCAAGTTTCAACTTTTCATCAATTTAGACGTACTTATAATTTCATATCAAGTTCAATATGATTCCCTTGCTCCACTACAATGAATCGGGAGTTAAAGAAAAAAAAAATCACTGAAAGAAAATAGATTTAAATTTATCAATAAAAAAGAAATTAAAGAATAGATGGAAAGAAAAGACTTTGTCTTTCAACAAAGAAAATAGAAAAAAGAAATAAATGGTATTTTATGGCTTCTTTCTTTGTTTTCATTTCGCAGGCTCCTGGCACTGGTAAATTTGCTGTTCTTTCTATCGAATTAATATTGGGAAAACCAGAGGAAAATCAGGAGGCGCAAATTGTGGATCAGAGCTGCTTGTTGTTGTTCCCTATAACTCAGTTTGACTTTGCTTTATTTGGAAAGACAAGCCCCTGACTTACAAGAAAACTAGAGGAGCCGCTTGCTTCTTTATAGTCTGAAATGCGGATTAAAAGTAGTAGATAGCTGCTGTTTATTGACTTGGTTTCCAATATGTTGTACAGATTCAGTTTTCTGTCTAAGCTTTTGTATATGTATTAGGAGAAGACATCTTGTAATTTTCAATTCAATTAATACGAATTCATTGGTAACCAAATTGGAAGCCAACACTAAATATTTTCTCTTCTGATATGGTATCAGAGAGAGAGAGAGTTTTGACTCTCTTTGTTCTACCGATCCTAACATCCCACTTTCACCTCAAAAACTTCTTTCTTACCAACTCTCACTATGACCGAACCTCACTAACCTGAAGATGAATTTTCCAATCCCTATTTCGTACATCATAGGGAGAGTCTTGGACTTGTTTTACTCTCACAACCGTTACACCCTCATAATTATCATGCTTGGAGCAGAGCTATGTATGTAGCTCTCTCAGCCAAAAACAAATTAGGCTTCATCAATGGCACCATCACAAATCCTGCTGATATAGATGCCAAATACCCACAGTGGCAGAGATGCAACCATATGATCTTGTCTTGGATCACCAACAGTCTCTCACCTGAGATTGGTGGATACATCATGTGATCGAACTCCACATCAGTAGTATGGGATGAGCTCAAGAAAAGGTTTGCAAGGTCAAACAATAACAGAATTTTCATGCTTGAAAAGAAACTGTCAACAACTAAACAAGAAAAAAATCCAGCAAGTGTCTACTTTTCCAAGTTGAAACTCATCTGGAAAGAGATAATGAGGTATGAAGAACCTTTCAAATGCTCGGCAGTGGATTGTGGCGCTGTTTTGGTGCTGAACAAAAGGCTCCAGAAAGACAGATTATGCAATTCCTTATGGGATTGGATGACACTCATGCGGACCTAAGGAACCAGATTCTGTTGAGGACCCACTGCCCTCACTAGATGATGTATTCAATCTTGTTCTACAAGGAAAGGCAAATCATGAGCTTACTAACCCGGTCCAAAATATTTCAGAATCTACAGCAATGGCAGACCTCAGAACTAGAAGGGAAATGCCAAGCAGACAAAAGGAAACTACAAGGGATTGGGTCCTAAGGAGAAAGCATCATGCCCGAAATGTGGGAGAACAAATCATACCATGAAAACTTGTTGGGAAATCTACGGATACCCTCCAAACCACAAACTGTATAAGCCAAGAACTAGAGGCGAAAACCTGCAGAAGGTGGCCAACAATGCATCTTCAGATGGAAGCCAATTGATTGTTAGAAATAACTGTGAGTATGGTGACTTGCTTTTCCCTAATTGCTGTAAAATTTGAACAGGTGGAAAAAGTTTTTGGTGCCAGTCATCCTGATCCCATGGAAATCAAGAAAGCTAAAAAAGTGCTGAAAGTAAGAACCAAGCATCTTCTACAATTAATCTTGCATGTTCTTTCATACCGACAATAGTGATGTGTTTTTTGAACTGCAGGAGCATGAACAAGCCTTGGTGGATGCAATTGAAAGGCTTGAAGATGCATCTGACGGTGAAAGTGGTAATAACTAATTGACAGATAACAATGTTATATAGTAGATGAAGTTAAATAAACTAGTGCTGCCTTCTGTTGTATCTATTTATTTTAGTTTTTGTATATTTAGATCTGACGATGCCGCTCACTGTATTATTTTGTTAATCAATCGTCATTCATTTTTGCCCCCAACACTTGAGAGTCGAAAATGGGACCCAAGTGAGCGTCTTATATTTGAACATAGAGTTCATGCTGTTTTCTGACGGTTTAAATTTCTAAGGTGGTAATTTTTTTCCGACCTGGGGCCAAATACAAAAGGACCATTCAAGATATTGACCCCATTTTCACATCATGCATCTTGCCAGTGACACTCCCTAGAATCGGCACTCACCAATTATCGTGCATTTTTGTTTCTGGGATGCAACAAAAACTTTTGATGTTTGTATTAATAATGCAAGGAATACTTCTCTCTTTCTCCTTTGGCTTCCAAGCAGATGGAGAAAACCCATTCTCACAGGGGCGATCAGTGGATCAAGAAGGATGGAGGAAGCGGCAATATGATGAAATAGGCGAGCGTAGAGTAGTTGAAGGTTCACATGAGGATAAAAATGGCTAGAGGGAGTAAAGTTGCATCCATGATCGTCAAGAAGGCGACGACATATAGAATGTGTGCTTGTAGTATGCTTTTCTCTTATGTTACGATCACCCTAGTGTTTAGTTTGGGTAGGTTCTCTTTAGTTAGAAAAATAGGCTTGGTTTTAATGTATGTATAAGTTTAGCTGGGAAAATGCTGATGCAAAACATTTAACTAGAAGACTTGACCTTGTAAAGATTATTTTGACAAATGCATACTATTCTCGTGGTTGCCTCTCTCTCTCTCTCTCTCTCAATATTATTTCGCTATAACAATGGTTAACGGGCCAAGTTCTTTGGACAGCTGACCAATTTTTCACTGGGATGGCTCACAGAATCCAAAACAACATTCTAATCCTGCAAGTGAACAAAGGCGAAAAATCAGCATGCATATACATTCAATACAGAGATAAATCCCAATCACAAGTCCGAGAACTGGATCAAATTACTACAATGAAGCAACAAATTCAAGGATAAGATTCACCATCTGCGCATCATAAGCAGGCCCTTCCATTTGGAAATGGCTTACCCCTTCTATCAAATGTGTTTCAACACGCCCTGCAGCAGAGCTCAACTTGTTGTTCAGCTGCTTCACGCTAGTAAACCCATCCCGCGTTCCCATGACAAAGAGTTTAGGCTTTGGGGACTTCAGGATGGCGTTATGGTGTCGCCCAAAAAGAATTGAGGCAATCATACCAAAAGGGTACCCTAGACTCACATAGCCCACAACTTGTTCAATCTGATCAACTGCAGATCCTGAAATTGGTGCTCCTGCAACAATTAAGGCAATATAAGAAAATAAAGAAAAAAGGCATCATGGATGAATTTGTGTATTACAACAGCTTTGATGGCGGATGGTTTAGTAACTTTTAAGTATATGGATGCATTAAGAGTTCAGATGTTGTCTATCAGAAAATAAAGATTTCCTTACATTTAGCATCAGACAAAATTCACATTTCAGTAAATCATCACTACCGTGCTCTAAAGACAAGGATTAAAGTAGCAGTTCATCTCCTGAGTCGTCTAACATTAACAGACAGGTATTCGAGGGAAATACCATAATTATTATTAAAGGTCATAGAAACATGTAAACAGAGAGAAAATGTTTTGCTTATAAGAACTACCAAGAATTTTTCATAGCCAAATTAACAGGTTACCAGTAATCCAGTATGTGTTACGAGCAGAACTCTGAATTGAACAGATAAAAGTTACGTCCATTAACATTCTATAGCAATTTAATGCTTTAATTGTGATGTCTAGTAAGGGCATATGCCAACCTGTAATCTGAAAATTGTCTAAGCAAAACAC